>LZPO01035054.1:135164-147893 GCA_001675575.1 Neotoma lepida | reverse complement strand
CACACACACACACACACATATACACATAACAGGGGCTGGGTGTGCAGCTCCGTGGTACAGCTTCCTAGCATCTGTGACAGGGTGATGACAATGTGGCACAGTCAGTTCACACAATCAGCAGCAATTGCAGTGCCAGGAGGAGTTCTAGAGAGACCACATTTTGTGGTTCTAGAATCTAAAAAACGGGTTAAGGANCAAATAGCAGGTTACTCAGAATTGTGATGTTCACGTGATCCACGGTGTGTCTGTCTCAAGGGCCTGGGGTAGAAACTAAATCCAGGAGTTGGGAGGAGGGCCTGAGCATACAATTAATTCACCGACTTTATTGATTGCCCAAGACATCAAAGCCAGCAGGCCAAACCAGTCTACAGTCAAGTTAGATGTTTAGGGAGGAGGTGGAGATGCCTAGAAGAGCCCAGGGAGAGAGGTCCATGCATCAGATAGGACATTCTGGACTGGCTTATGTGTAGAACGTTCTGAGGGTTGATCACAGCCCAGGGACAAGAAAGAGTTTTACAAAAAGACACCCACCTTGTAAAACAAAAACAAAAAACAAACACCCCCCCAAAAAAAACCCTACTTGTGCCCAGCTTGGGTTTACAGCCCCATAGTCCACTCATCACTTCCCCAGGGAGGAAGGGTGTTCAAAGCCCCGGCTCCTGGCGATGCTCTCTGGCCATCCTGACAACAGGCAAGGTCCACCATGCAGACTCCAGACGACGCACCTTTGGCCCTCCGGTGGCACCACAGTGTCCCATCACCTCAGAGAAGTGCTGGCTTCAGAGCACAGCCAGATTGTGGCAAGACTTGGAGCGGGCCTTGAGTGCCCGGCGTCGTGCGCTGCGCGCTGTCAGGCGTGCCAGGAAGCGGCGGGCACGCTGGCCCAGGCTGGCCCGTCGTCGTGGTGAAGGTGCCTCTGGGGCCATGCTGTCCTGGCGGCGTAGGCGCAGTTGGCGCACTACGCCCTCAAAGAGCTCCATCACGTTGTGCTGCAGAGTGGCTGAAGTCTCGATGAACTTGCAGTCGAACACCACTGCGCAGGCGCGGCCCTCTGAGGGGGCGGAGCCACAGACAGAAGGCCAAGATAAAGGTGGTAAGAGGTGTGTTCAGACACAGGAAGCATCCTCCCCACCCGCCCCCCGACAAGATTTCTTTGCGTGGCCTTGGCTGTCCTAGAACTAGCAGGCTGGCCTTGAACTCGCAGAGATCCTCCTGCCTCTGCTTCCCGAGTGCTGAGATTAAAGGCATGCGAGCAATTCCCCAGGTGCCTACTTAGTTCAGGTGTCAGGGGACCCAGGGGCAAATCTACAGAGCTTTGAGACATCAGCTCAGTCTAGGGACTGACTGCTACTCAGCAGAATGAGGCTGGGAAGATTTGACCTCATGAGTAGGGCCGTTTTAAGAATCTTTATGGGCCCCACTAGAAAGATGAAACTTATTAAACTATTCCTCTCCCACTGTAAATACAATTTATACCTACCTTTAAAAGTTTTGGTTTGTAATTACTGGCCAATACACTAAGTGTTTCATTCAAAGCTTGAATTTATAATCTCCCCAATTTATACTGGAGCCACTAATGGCCATTTTCTGCAAGCTGGTAGACACTGGGTGTGGGTAGTGTCTTTGATTATCAGCTTGGGGAGCTATAGGGAGAATTTTAAGCAAATGCCACAAGATAAGCTGTGGTTCTGGAAATCTCTGTCCGCAGTCAAGGAGGAATGATTGAATAGGGCTAGAGAAATATAGGGACTGGCTGGGACAAAGTGGGGATGGCAGGACAGGACAGAGGCTTGGGGTGTGGAGCGAGGGACCTGNAGGACTTGGGTACCGATTTGGGAGGTGAGATAGGATGAGGCCAGGTAGGTAGTTGCAGGAGTGGGCCAGGCTGATGGGCATAGACCTTCTCTGAGGTGAGCACTGGAAGAGGGGCAGTAAGGCTGAAGGAGAGCGGAGCGTAGGGTAATGAACTCACCTTCTACGGAGACCTCCCGGCAGCGGGCCAGGTCTGCCTTGTTGCCCACCAGGATGATGGGCACGTGGTCGGCCTGATGCGTGCGCCTCAGCTGGATCCGGAGCTCCGAAGCGCTCTCAAAGCTGCTGCGATCTGCGATGGAGTATACGATGATGTAGGCGCTGCCCGCCTGCAGGCACGACTCCTGGCTCCAGCTTTCACCCTGCGGGGGAGGGATCCCAGGCCCATCCTCAGAGGGTGCCTAGCCCTGGCTGACAAAGAGGCTTTGTTGGTCTAAAGGGTGGAGTAGGTAGAGGTTCTACTCTGGATGGTTTTGGGGAACAAATTCTACCACAACGNCCCGTGTCACTTTGGGAAAACCGCTGATTCTCTGAGCCTCAGTTTCTTTGCGTGGAAAATCTGATGAACGCTACCTTGCTTTCTTACCTCTTCCCTTGACTGCTTCATGCTAGGGATTGCAGACAGAAATTGAGTGGGGACCCTTTCCTGCAAAGAAGGGTCTAGCTTTGCCTGTTCAGCCCCCTTCCTCCCCCCTCCTCTTTCCCTCTCCTCTTTTTCCTCTTTTTGACAAGGTCTCACACTGTAGCCCAGAGTGGTTTTGATCTTGAAGCAATTCTCCTGCCTCAGCCTCTGGAGTGCTGGGCCTATCTATATGTGTGCCCCATCAGGCCTGGCTCATTCAGCTCTATCTAGTTTGTGAGGGGAGTTTGGTCTTGGGACACAGTTCTTAGTCTTTCTGCAATCCAGACTTAAAAAAGGAAGAGAGGGCTATTGAGAAGGCTCAGTGGGTAAAGGCACTTGCAGTGAAAGCCTGAGGATGATTCCTGGATCCCACANTGGGAGGAGAGAACCAGTTCCACAAGTTGTCCTCTGGCCTTCACATCTGCACTCAGAAAGCGTGTACCCGCACTCATACACACACATCACACACATACAACATATGCAATCACACACACAAAACTGGTAATGTGTGTGTGTGTGTGTGTGTGTGTGTGTGAGAGAGAGAGAGAGAGAGAGAGAGAGAGAGAGAGAGAGAGAGAGAACAGAAGGCTGAATATTAAGGAGAGGCCTTTCTCAGTACAGTTTTGGAGAGAGAGCTGAAAAGTTACCTGTGAGGCGTGAGGACAGAAAGGGATGGAAGTGGAAAGGGACACTTAAGAAGCAAAGCTCTTCCTAGTCATTTGACTAAGGAAAGGAAAACCAGAATAACGGAGCCAGTGCTCCGGGAGTGTAGATTTCAAGCCTTTAAGGAGGTCTAGTTCCTGTCCTCAAGGCTCATGTTCTGGAAGGCGGACTGTGGGAAGGGGAGGTAGAGTGCAGGGTGGGGAGGGCCACCAGGGTAGGGAGGGCCACCAGGAGGGACTACAAAAGTGGTGGAGGAAGGAGAGATGATGTGGGCGTCAGGTGGTGTGGGCATCAGGTGGTGTGGGCCTGCACAGTACGAGAGGGCTCCCCAGTGAACCAGTGGACCGGGTTTGAAAGGAAGAGCAGGCCCAGCAGGTGAGAAGGCCATCCAGAGGAAGGGAGGAGTCAGTCTTAATGGCTAGAGTGGGAAGAGCTGTCTGTAAGGGAGGAAGATGCTAGAAAGTGGGACAGGTGAACAGAGAAGTGTCAGGTCCTCGGTAGGGGTGAGTGTGCACACGCAACAGCTGTACTGATCATTCCTCAGGTCAAATAGCCTTTGGGTAGGATCAGACAGATGTAGCATCTCAGGGCCTAGGGGATAGGTTACTGGTAAAGTGCTCATTGCACACACATGAGGAGCTGAGTTATTTGATTGAATTTGATTCCTGGAACTCACATCACAAAAGATATCAAAAAAAAAAAATCAAAAACGTGGGTGCAGTGGTGAGGTCAGAGGACAACTTCCAGGAGTTGATTCCCTCCTTCCACTGTGTGGGATGAATCTTTGGTTGTCAGGCTTGGTGGCAGGCACCCTTGCCAGGATTAGCCATCTTGCAGGCCCCATGCCTGGCTTTTGATTGGTCTGCCCCACTCACTGACTACCCCACAGTATTCTACTGCATCCAGAAATCAGCTCTTCTCCATACCGGCCCTTGAGCTCCACGAAGCTGGCACCTTGTCTGTCTCATTCACTCCAGGCTCTTCAGCACTACAGACACCCAACAAGTGCTTCTAATGAACGAGCAAGTGAAGGAGTGTGACTCAAGCTGAAGGTTCAGAAAGTGACGCTCCCAGGGCGGATGGGGACTCAGTCCCAGTATAAGCTAAGCTGCGGAGTTTGTGGGTCTGGGCATGAGTTTGCCTGCTCTCTGCGAACGTTGGACACACTAAGCCCTCTGAGCACGTGTTTCCTTGTTGACGGAAAGGGAAGTAGAAGGCCAACGGTATGTATAGCTTTACTGCACATCACAGTGTGTGTCAGAGCTTCCCAGCATCAGGGGGAGAGGAGGGTGCTCCATAAACCCCAGCTGCTGTTTTAAGAACACCATTATGCTCGTCCCCATCCAGACCTTCCTTTTATTGTTGAAAGATATTGGCCCNGACATGGGGATGCATGCCTGTAATGGTGGCCGAAGCAGGAGGATCAAGAATTTGAGAGGGCTGGTGAGATGGCTCAGGAGGAAAAGGTGCCTGCTGCCAAGCCTGGTGATCCAAGTTCAATCCCCGGACCCATATGGTAGGAAGAGAGAACTGATACATGTGTATTCCCACACAAAACAAAAAATATATGATAAAAATCTAACAAAATGTAGGCACATGGGGAGGCCCAATCTAAAGGAACAGAAAGGAACTGTCCACGTTGCTCTCTATTCTCTTCTTCGGCTCTAGCAGCAGTGCTGTCAGCCACTCAACACTGCCCACTTCTTGTTTTGAGACAGGGTCTCTCTACACAGCCCCAGATGTCCTGGAACTCACTATGCAGTCCAGGCTGGCCTCAGACTCACAGAGATCCATCTGCCTCTGCCTCCTGAGTGCTGGAATTAAAGGTGTGCGCTACCAAGCCTGGCCCAACACTGTACTAGAAGCTTTCTTTATGGGCTTAAGTTTAGGGGAAAGGTGACACATAGTCACTTCTCCATGTTTTCTTGTGTGTGTGGGGTCTGTCTTTTCTGGTGCTCAAAAAGCCCCACTAGGTGTCCATGTTTCCTTAGCTGTGAACACAGTACTTGGCACATGACAGGCCCTCGCAAGACAACGGGTTTTGTCAGTTGGATCCCTTCAGACACAGGATATCCTTGATGATGTTTTAATTTCTCTCTCCTCTCCCNCTCTCTCTTTTTCTTCTTTTTTGAGACAGAATCTCATGTGGCTCAGGCTAGCCTTGAACTCACCATGTAGTCAATGATGGCTTTAAACTACTGCATCCTTCTGCCCTTAGTTACTGGGATTACAGGCACGCACCANCCTACCTAGTTTGTGCCGTGCTGGGGATTGAACTCAGAGCCTTGTAATTCAGAGCATGCCAACAACCGATACTCTACTAATTGAGCTATAATCCCAGCTCATCTTCAATTAATTACTCAAAGTCCTACGATAAGCATATGTTACCCATGTAACAAGAGGAAAGAAAACTCAGCAAGAAAAACCATCACACTCCTGTTCTGGCAGGGGGAAAGGGAGGGTAACCTTTGGTTTTCCTGTTTCACAACCTTCCTAGCTATCACAAATCACCTCAGACAGTTCTCCACTTCTGCTTAGCACTCTTTTCATGCTCTGCACCTGGCTCACCACTGTGGAACTGCATCAGAGTTTTTATTTTTATTTTATTTTTTTTTAGTTTTTCTAGACAGGGTTTCTTTGTGTAGCTTTTGGAGCCTATCCTGGAACTCGATCTGTATGTAGACTAGGCTGGCCTCAAACTCACAGAGATCCACCTGCCTCTGCCTCCCAAGTGCTGTAGTAAAGGTGTGCACCACCACTGCCTGGCTGCATCAGAGTTTTTAAAAACCAGCTGATGATGGGACTAGGGTACAACTTTGTTCAATGGGAAGACACATGCAGAGCTGGCTCTAGGTTCTGGATTTGATCCCCAGAACTTTTTNTAAACAAACAGTAGTAGCAAAGATTTAAAAAAAAAAAAAAGCTGATGAGGAAAGAATGCTTGACCCATTTATCAGATGAGAAGACTGAAATTCAGGGTAAATCTATTAACTGCACAAAGCTACACAACTAGTAAGAAAAGGGAAGGGGTGTGTGTGTATCACCCTTAGGCATTTTGGGGTCAAATCCAGTGGTTTTTGTTTTTGTTTTGCCAAATGTGGGAGTGGCCATAAGGAGGAGGAGGCATGCAAAGGGAGAAATGCATTCTGGGATGTCTGCTGGGAGGGAAATTGGTGGAGTGAGGAAAGAGGTCAAGGCTGTGAGGCTCTTCTGCCTTAGGAAAAGCTATAGGTTTGGGGGAGGGGCACCGAGGCAGGCCACTGCCCTAAGCCCCGCTCGGTATGCCCCAGGAGGAGACAGGCGTCTAATATTAGTTTTAGCATCCCTCATCCTAACCAGGCTTACAGTGTCGTACCAGTTTCTCGGCCTCCCAGGTGTCCATGACCACCAGTGTGGTGTCCTCTCCATCCACCGAGAGTGTTCTCTCGTACACATCTGCAATCAAGTGGGAGAGGAGAACCTCAGGCTGGAGCCAGCCACTGGAGATCCAGTGCTCCTTGTGTCCCCTTTCTTGTCTGTCACNCCTTCACATTTCCTTGGGGTAGGGAATTCTGTCTTTCCTAGTGGCCAAAAGCCCCTATTAGGTTTCTACGTGTCCCCAGCTGTGAGCATAGTACTTGGCACATGGCAGGCAGGCCAAGAAGCTGGGTCTTGTCAGTTGAATGAATGTGGGCTGGTGGGGTTAACCTGGGAATCCTCCCCAGCCTGCTCTGACTCTAGCTTAGGCAGATTATGTTATCTCNGGCCTCAGTCTCCCCATCTGTAACACACGTGAGCATATGAACATTACTCCCAGGGAAGTCAAGACTGAAGAAGGAGCCTGGCCAGAAGGTTCCCATCTTCTCTCCGTGTTTAGCCACTCCTTCGCTACACACCCTGTGTCCTCAAAGCCTACCCTGCAGAGGCCTATCTTCCTGTCATTTGTCCTACTCCTGTATCTGATTGCCCTGGGACTCGTGGTCCTGCAGCTCCTGACCCATGTGTTCAACGCATTTTGGGGGAGTAAAGCCATCCAGAGCTCAGAACTGGAGGTCTGGAAGCCTCCATTTGGGAAGAATGTTAGTTTTGTTGTGGGCCTTGGTGGCTGAGGGATGGGAGGGGAGGGAGGTTGAGAGTCAGGAGGACTTGGGGCTGTGAGTGAGTTTCTGAGCTGGTTGGAAGCCTGTCATTTTCTGACATCCATAGTTTCAGATTTTCTCCCGTTATAACATGGAGATTAATCATGTACCTTTCACCCAGTTTCCCTCCTCTAGACCCTGTCCAGGTTGTGTCCTGCACAGCCCTAGATGAACATCATTTACTTCTTAGCATGAGTGACTGCCCCCTTAAGTTGAACAACGTGTGAGCTGCACACCTCTTCTCTGCAATCCTGTGCCCCTGGTGACAGGTGCCCCTGGTGACAGCAGCCTGGCTCATCCCACAGGGTTCCTACCTCCCAGCTGTTCATGAAGGTCCCGCTCTTGTTTCCCTGCGAAGAGGCTGGCGAGGCTGGTCTTCCCAACGCCGGGGTCTCCAAGCAGCACCACCCGGTAGAGGGCCTCCCAAGAGCCTTCAGAGTCGCTGGATTCAGAAGACCACCCATCCTGGGCTGGGGAAGGTTTTCGAATGGGAGGGTTGAGGGAGGCTGACTGACCCAGTCGGGGATGCTGGGATTGAGTCGCGGGTGCTGTACACAGGCGGCCAGGCTGGTGGTGGCCCCGGGATGACAGGGGCANTGGAGTGCTGGCTCGACGGCGCAGGGTGGTCTTTGCTTCCTGTTGGGTGTTGAGTGTCATCCTCAGTGGGGAGATCTCTCTCTTTCCTGGTTTCTTCCTTCCTTCCAGAAGAAGGGGGCTGGGCAGTAAGTCCGTGGCCCGAGTCCCTTCTTCTCTGGGTCCTGATAAACTGTGGAAATGACTTCCTCCAGAGTCCTCTCTGGTTCAAATTGGTGGGAGACTCTTCAGCTCCTTGGGCTTGGGGGTTGCTGGTTTCAGGCCTAGAGTCCACCCCGGTCCGCCTAGAAGGGGCGAACGCACAGGCTGTGAACGCACACAGATGTACACACCCAGAAGCAGATTCCCAAATTCCGAGGATGACCCTTTCCCCATGACACAGACAGGCAGGATGCTGCAGCAAGCTGGGACATCTAAAGCACCGATAGCACATGCTGCCTACCCGGACCGGTCCCTCCGCTTCAGGATTTGAGACCCTCCCTACAGAAAGCATCTGACCGCCCCATCCCCCCTTCTCCACTGGTCTCCACTTGTTCAGGGTTGGGGGATGCTGAGGAGGATTGGGGCCTCGGGGAACTTTATTCCGGCTGCCTGATACCCCCCGGGCAGAGTTTGAAGAGGGAGGGCGAGGCGCGTTGGTGCCCCACAAGGGCGAGGGGCTCCGGGGATCTCTCTGGCTGTAACCCGAGTGCCCTGGTGCCATGGGAACGGCGTGCCCGGTCCGCCCCTGCGTGAAAAATTCAGGAGCCGCTGGCGCCATGGCCTCCAGCTTTTGTTGGGNGGCAGGAGCCTCGAGGGACCCAGCAACTGGTTTGGTGACAGAACAAGGTGCAGGAGGGGGAGCCTACCGGGCTCGGGACTCAAGTGCCCTTTCGGGGAGTCTGCTGGAACTTTCCCAACTCGCGGTCCTGGATGTGAATCCCAAGTCCTGGAGCGCTCGGACGTTGTGGTGGCGTCCCCTGTGCCAGGCTTCCCTACCCTTGGAGGCTCCAGGTCTGCCAACCAGCACCCTCCGGGACGCGGGTTCGAGGCTCCCAGTCCTCGGACCACACTGTATGCAGGCGACCGGAGAACTCCGCCCGGACAGGCAAGTTTACCTTGACGCGTGGAGGCTCCGAGTCCCCGCTGCTCCAGCTGCTGGGTACTCCGCTATCCCCCGGCCTCGGCACGCAGCCCCTCGCTCGGGCCGGTCCCGTCCGGTCCAGAGCCACCCCGCCCCGTGCGGCCCCGCCCTGTCAAGGCAGCCCNGGTCCCCGCCCTGCAGACCTCCGCCTCCAGTCCTCCCCTTGGGGGTGGCAGTGTAAGAATGGGGTGCCGGAGAGGGAGTTGATTCCTGGGTCTGGATGTCCCTCAGTGTCCACCTACCGGGTACACCAACTTCAGCCCTGGACTGAAGCCTCTGGGTGAACTTGGTCAGTGTTCAGAGTCCCAGGTTCCACCTCCCAAGGGAGGCGATTGGGCAGGACTGGGATCCGGGCTCAGGAGTCGGCGTTTTAAACAAATGCCCAAGTGATAACTGATGTAGATAATTCACAGAACACACTTTGAGGAAGCTCTGGGTGGAGGCTTAATTTTGGAAAGGGGCCTTGGAGGAAGAATGAGCGTATGTAGTCTGTAGTGAAGAGTTCAGACTGTCTGATTCTGATATTATTAATTCACTCATCATCCACTTGCTTGTGATTACCAGGGACTAAAGTATCTGTCTTTTAGTTTACTGTCCTATTTTAAAAATACTTTNAAAAAAACATTTATTTCTTGGGAGGTGGCCAGGGAGAGCGTGCTATGGCACCTGTGTAGATGTCAGAGGACAACTTGTAGGAGTTGGGATTGAACTCAGACCGTCAGGCTTGGCAGCAAGTGCCTTTACCTACTGAGCCACCTCACTGGTCCTATCTATCCATCCAGCAATTAATTACTCATTTAAACCTTCGTAGGCATTGGGGAGCAGGAAAGATACTGATCTTGGCAAAGGAGAAGGAAGCTGGCTGCGAGGTCAGGATTCAAGCTCTTAGAGCAAAGAGCCCCTTTAGCTCTTGAGAGGTTCAGGTGTGTGTGTGTGTGGGGGGGGAGGCTGTGAAGGCCACGCTGTGCCTGTAGGTGGGGCTCCTGGTCATGGCTGAGGGGCTCCAGGTGCCTGGCTTGGAACTGATCCACACAGCAGGGTAGGCTGGCTCAGCCCCCTCAGTGACAAACTCCCTCTGGTCTGACTCTCTTCCGCAGCCTGGAGATCAGGCTCTGCTCAGCTCCAAGTTTCAGTAGGACAGTGGCTTTCAGGCTGTGCCTCGCCATTTTACAAAGGGACAGTTGGCTTCATTTTGACTGCACCTGCAGAGTGGCATATAGACACTACCACCTGTCCAGCACCACCCACGAGACAGAGACCAATAAATTTGGTCCTATAAAGGAAAAAGCACCCTCTATTAGCTTATCAAATCAGACCGGTACCATACAGGCTCATTGGTGTGTGAAGACTGCAGCATAAAAACATACAGAACACCAGATTAGTAAAGGGCACAGCACCCTCACCTGGACCCCATAAAAAGGACAAGTGATGCAGCCATGGCAACATCCCCACAGACCTGTCATGTGACCACCTGCACTCACTCTCTCTCTCTCTCTCTCTCTCTCTCTCTCTCTCTCTCTCTCTCTCTCTGTGTGTGTGTGTGTGTGTGTGTGTGTGTGAAGGGACCAACAGATCTCCCAATTAGCCACGGTTTCAGCTTCTCGGCTCTCCACCGTTTGACATGGCCTTATTGAATTGCCATTCATCCGTCCACTGTCCATCTATTCATCTGGCCAGACTGGTCCTGCCTGCCTCTCTGTCTCACAGCTCAAGCCTGTGTCTGGGCTCTGTGAGCCTCCAGTGGCTCTCCGTTTGTGTTGTTAGTATGTTGTCTAACCACTGGCGGTGACTTGTCTGGTCCTATCTGCCCTACTAATACCCCTTGAGCTCTGTGGCTGCTTTAACTCCTTGAAGCTATTCTATAATACACACACACACACACACACACACACACACACACGAGAGAGAGAGAGAGAGAGAGAGAGAGAGAGAGAGAGAGAGAGATTTGTATAGACAAGTACATGCATAAAACTGTGTGAAGTGTAATATTAATAAGATCAGAATAAAAGAACCTGAGATTGCCAAGGGCCAATTATCCAATCATGGCTGCCTGGTAAATTGCATCCAATGAAATGGACATAGCTTGTGGATTTATTGTTATTCAATAAATTCTGGCATTGGAGAAAGACACAAATGTGATCATGCTTCTAGCATGTGGCTTGGTTGCCTCAGCCTCCCTGGTCTACCTGCAGGATGGGCTGTGCTGGACAAGCACCCTCCACAGTCTGAGAGGACAGTGACCTGGCTTCCAGTCCCGGTTCTGTCACTGTGTCACTGTGTAACCTTCCACAAGTCAACTCTCCTCTTTGGGTTTCAGTCTCTTGATTTAAAATTGGGTTTCAGTCTCTCGATTTAAAATTGTAATCTGCCAGATGTGGTGGTGCACATCTGAATTCCAGCACTTGAGAGTTGAGGCAGGAGGATTGTGAGGTCCAGGTCAGCCTGGACTACCTAGTAAGTTCTAGGCCAGCCTGGCTGCATAGCATGGCCCTGATTATTTTTTTTTCTTCCCCAATTTAAGCAAGCTTTTATTAAACATTTAAATATTGACCAAGATGGAATTTGGTCAGGACCACCACCTGGAAACTTTCCAGCTGTGTGGCCTCCAAGCACCTGTTGTTGGGGCTTATATGGACAAAACCCATAGGATGGCCCTGTTTTAACTCCCAAAGAAAAAGTAACCAGTGGTAAACTTGCTAAAACATACAGACAAATGAACATGTTTTTATGCATGACATAGAAGTCTGAATTTGGCATTTCGGACATCGTAGTCTGTGCCATCCCAGCCTCTTTTAAGTAGGTCTCATTGCTGTGACCTGTCCTTTCAGGCCTGTTCTGCTCCCTCTGCCGGGATACCCTTTCCCTTCTCATCTTTCCTGATGTAACCTAGACGATTATGTACCAGATGCCAGGCTAAGCTCTGTGCATGTGTTGTGTATCCTGGTGGCTCGGTCTGTGGTGGTGTCTTAGAAAACCNTGGAAGACTTCTATGGCTCTTTGATTCAGAAATTTGGGATAGAGCTAGGGAGTTCTCGTTTCTCTCAGGTTGTTGGGTTTGCTGCTCCAGGGGCTACACTTTGAGAACCTTGTTTCATTCAGTGCTCCAAAGTTAGTTATTGCTCTCTATGAGGCAAGTGTTCTTCCATTTTTATAGGATGAGAGGCTGGAAAGACGGCTCAGTGGTTAAGAGCACTGGCTGCTCTTGCAGAGGACCCAGGTTAGGTTCTAAGCATCCACGTAGTGGTTCACAACCATCCCGAACTCCAGTTCCAGGGGATCTAGTCCCACTTCTGACCTCTGCAGGCACCATGGATACACATGGTGCACATACATACATGCAGACGAAACACATAAAATAAAATGAATAAATCTAATAAAAATTAAAAATAAGGTAATTGATTTAAAGAAGAGAGAAAAGGACACTTGTCATCTTGTAGATGGCAGCCTGGGTCTCTCCTAGGTTAAGTGGTTTGTTGGAGGTCTCACAGCAGTTAGGGAGTGGATTGGTTGCTTTCATCACTGTTCTGACAACATGCCAGACAGCAGCAGCTGAAGGGAGGAAGGGTTTGTTTGTCTCACAGACTGAGGTACAGCTCCAGCCANGCAGTGGTGGCACAAGGCTTTAATCCCAGCGCTTAGGAGGCAGAAGTAGACAGATCTCTGTGAGTTTGAGGCCAGCCTGGTCTACAGAGTGAGTTCCAGGACAGCCAGGACTACACAGAGAAACCCTGTCTCAAAGAAACAAAAACAAACAAACAAAAAACTATAAGCCGAGGGTACAGCTCCTTAGGGTAGGG
>LZPO01035054.1:103531-114685 GCA_001675575.1 Neotoma lepida | reverse complement strand
GGGGGCGGGTAGAGGGGTAGCTGACCTTGCACTGCTTCTCCTCCCAAGTGCTGGGACCACAAGGTGTATGTCACCATACCTGGCTTCTTCTTTCCTCTTTATTTTGTACTTTCCTCAGAAATTCAGCCTTGAGTTTGTTCTCAGCCTGGGCCTGATGCCAGCCCTTTATCTATTGCCTGTGGGCCAGCCTTACTTGAGAACCTCCCAGCATCACTAATGTATGTAACCCCATATATAATGTAATGTAANCCCACCCTTCCTCTCTTCTTCTAGATTCAGTGGTTCTCAACCTCCCTATGCTGCAACCCTTTAATACAGTTCCTCATGATGTGGTGACCCCCAACCATAAAATTATTTCATTGCTGCTTCATAACTGTAATTTTGCTACTGCTATGAATCGTAACGTAAATATCTGATATCCGACCCTGAAGAAGTCATGGCCCACAGGTTGAGAAGTTCTTCGTTGGGTGAGCTGTTGCCAACCCCACATACCCTTCTTTGCAGCAGGGTAACATGTCTAATGGGGTGAGATTGCAGGGCTGTGTGGGGAGTCTCCACAAAGACAGATGGACATCACACAAGGAGACTACCACAGCTACTAGGAAACTTAAAATAAATTTCATGAATCAAGAAGCCTCCCCTCACCAAGGATGGGACAATTTGAGTTCAATAAGAATAGCGAGGTGTGGTGGCACTCAGGAGGCAGAGGCAGGTGGGTCTCTGTGAGTTTGAGGACAGCCTGGGCTACAGAGTGAGTTCCAGGCCAGCCAGGGCTAAATATCAGAGGAATACTGTGAATTCTACCCTGAGTGTGTAATTGGTAAATCCTCATCGTCGGAGGGAACAGGTCAGTGACCAGTTATTTCAAGAGAACTTGTAAAGACAGAAGGATAAAGGCCAGAGAAATATTAAAAGACATATTTTAAAAATAGGATGCCTGTCAGCCAGGGCGACACAGTGAGATCCTGTCTCAAAAATAAAAAAACAAACAAAAGATGTCTAGGGATGTAACCTTGGCAATGAGTGNTCCATGAAGAAATGAACTCAGGACACTTAGGGAAGGAAGTGGGAGTGTGGGGGAAGGGCTTGGGTCTCAGCTGACTGAGCTGTGTGGTACTACAAGGACCTGTACTTGGCAACATTCACTAAGCAGCATATTTGTTTTCTGTATCCATGATTCTGCCTTATTTTACAACAAAGATAAGGAAAAATCTCATTAAAAATGAGATCTCATTTTTAAAGATTTATTTATTTTTATTTGATGTGTATGAGTGTTATTGTCTGTATGTATGTCTGTGTACCACATGTGCATGGTGCCTGCAGAAGCCAGAAGAGATGTTGATCTTTGGGAACTAGAGTTGCAGATGGCTGTGAGCTGCCATGAGATCTTAATTTTTAATTCAAGCATGTCAAGATGAACCAGTGTATGTGTGTGTGTGTGTGTGTGTGTGTGTGTATGGGTGTGTTGTGTGTGTGTATATTTCATGAACACAGAGGCTAGAGGTGGACATGGGGTGTTCTCCTCTGTTANTCTCCACCTTGTTACATTGAGATGGGGTCTCTCTGAGCTGGAAATCCACTATTTTGGCTAACCTGGCTGGCTAGTGAGTTCCTGGATCTGTCTGTCTCCACCTCCTAACACTGGGATTATGTGCAGCCCCATCTGGCTAGAGAGCTGGAGATTCAAACTCAGGTCCTCTTGCTTGCACAGGAAGTGGTCCTACCCACTGAAGCATCCCTCTAGCCCTTAAGCATTTTAAAATTACATTTATTCGTTTATTTATTGCTCACACATGCCAAGGACAAGGCACAAGCCAGTCCTCTCCTACCATGAGGGTCTTGGTTCTTAAGCTCAGGTTGTCAGTCTTGGCAGCAAGTGCCTTGACCCAAAGAGTCATCTNACTGACTCTGTTCTAAACATTTTTAAGTGATGTACATTTCAGCCCCCTTTCATCATGAGNCCCTTTGACTGTTAAAAAGTGGAACTGAGTATAATTTCTGTCCTTTGGGGCACTAGTGAACAACAGTTAGGATGACAGTCGTCAGCTTGAATAAATAAGTAAGAGTTGTTTCAGATCATAGCCAGACCATGATTTCAAGAACCAGAATTTACCAAGAAAAGTCCAGGACTAGGTAAAGCCTGGTGTGTTTACTCAAAGCGATCTAAGCTATAGGAGATGAAGGCTGAGGGTGACCAAACTATTGATGGCTTTCACTCAAGGCCTCTCACCATCACAATTCGCAACAGAAGTGGAAGAGAAACTCTTCTAATAACTTCCTGGTAACTTAGGAGTTTAAATTCACTTCCAGCAGCAGCAGCGGTGGCATCAGGCTGCCTGAGAAACCTCACTAGCCCGTTGGGCCTGATGAAGGGCATCGACATCCTAGGGACACTGGCCGTGTCTACTGCTCTGCCACCAGAGGCCTGCTGGCTGAGGGACTTTTGGGAAGTGGATGCAGCGCTGCAGGGAGAGGATCTGGAAATACCCAAGGTGATTCCTAAGTAGCCCTCATCACCTCTGGCAGCTGCTAGGTCTTTAGAGAAGAGCTTAGCTTTTGCACCTCATCAAACCCTCGGGGAGGGGGTGAGAAACAGCAGAGGGAAGTGACTTAGTGTCTCTCTCTGCTCTCCTGTAGCAGAACATCCTCCCAGGAAGCTCTCACACACCCTCGTGTGGTGGAGACAGGGAAAGGCTANGAGCAGAGAGCTGTAAAGAGCAAGCCCAGGGCAGCAAGGGAGGGGTGTGAGCACCTTAGACGTGGCTAGGAGAGCCGTCAAGCAGTCCTAGCAACACCATCTTAAGTTCCCCTGGGCCATAGCGACCCATTCTTGGGCATCACTGCTCTCAAGATTCTACACACCACACTTCAGATATTGTTTTAACTTCTTTGGGTCCTGCAGGAGAAAGTTCAGATGACTTACAGACAATAAGAAGCTAACTGCCCACCCCCACCCCTCCTTCAGACAGGGCCTCATTTATCCCAGGCTGGCCTCAAACTTACTAAGTAGCCCTTGAATTTCTGATCCTTCGGCCTCTATCCCCCAGGTCCTAGGGTTACAATTCTGTATCACCACACCCAGTTTATGTGGGGCTGGGAATCAAACCCAAGGCTTTCTGCGTGCTAGGCAAGCACTCCATCACTGAGTGGCAGCCCCAAATGTTAGTGCTTTCACACCTGCTATGACTACACACACGACGTCATCACAGCCATGAGAGAAACGAGCAAAGGAACCTCTGAANAGTGGTGAGGGCTGAGGGCTGTCAGGATCAGAGTCAGACCATGGGGAGCCACTTGCCAGCTTGGGCTCTTGGCTTTCTTTCTCCCTTAGATGAGGGTGTTTCAGGGTCACGGGAGGGAACTGAGGTCAGCTTGTTTAGAAAAATAGTATGTTCTGAATCTGGAAAGTTCGACAGTCTGGGGTGGGCAGAAGCTCTGCCAGGTGAGTGGAGGGGGCAGGTAGCTGGTGCGGGGGTAGGAAGGATAGGGTTGACCTCCAGCTAGGCTCTCCCATGGCCGTCACCTGGCATCCCAGGCAACTTCAGGCTGTTTCCTCACCTGTGGCTCCCACCCTCACCCCTGTACTAGGTCCCCACAGGTGGCATGCTCTCTCCCACCTGGGGATACTCACTTGTGCTTATCCTGCACCCTTCCCTCTCCATCTCCTCCTTTCCCCTGCCTAATTCCAAGTCACTTCTCAGGACTTTACTCACCTCAGGCTAACTGGGCCCTACTCATGTGTACCCAGTTCCCTGACTTCCCATTGTCACAGCTTTGGGTATAATGTTATTTAACTGTGTCCGCGGGCCACGCCATTTGCCTCCATAATCCTAGCTCTAGCACAAAGTATGGTACAGGGAGAGGCGCTGTACACTTGAGGTTCTCATTCCCATGAAGGTGGCCGTGGCCTTTCCTAAGCTTAGAACATTTTGGGGGACTATTTTTGCAAGAGATCTGCTGTTGCCTTCTCCTCTCTGGCTGCTTCTGCCCCCACACTGGCCCTTTGCCCAGCTCGGTAGAGCTGAGCATGGAGTGGGTGATGAATGAGATACCCAGGATGTTGTTGTTGGTATCTAAGATCCGGCACCGGGCAAGGAGGCTGGGAATGGTGACATCTCCGCGGCCGTCCTCCTTACCCCTGGGTGTTCACTGACAAGGCCGGGGTCTCCCTACCTGGCCCCTTCTCTGAGGAGATCTACATTACCTGGAGTGAGCTGGGACAAGAGGAGCAGTGCGGCCAAGGTCAACAGCAGGAGCTTCATGGTGGGAGAAGGCCCAAGGCNAAGCTTCAAGTCCAAAGCCGTACCAAAGTTAGTGGCGAGCCGAGGAGGCTGAGTCCCTTTAGCAGAAGTCCCTCGGATCTTCAGGAGCAGCCCACGGGAACAGCCCTGTACCCTGGGTCTACAGTGTGGAGCCACACCCACGGAGTCCACAGCATCCCTTTTGTCTTTTGGATTAGGAGGGTGAGGACAGCCAAGGTTCAAGGCCACACAACAGTACAACCCTTCCGCGCCAGCTTTACACGGCCTTATCCAAGGCACAACAAGGGGGCGCCACTCCCATGAATGCCACAGAGCACCCATCAGTGGCTACCAAGGACGCTGGCAGAGAAGAGGAAATGGGGTTCCGGGCAGGGCAAGGTATGTCCAAGAGTAGATAGACACAAGAGGAACAAAAAACTGGGGCACGGGGCGGGGGGCACGCGAGGCTGCTCCGAGCACCATCCAAGCACAGGGCTGTTCTGGACTCAGAGCTGAGCGAGCCTCTTCCTCAGGGATTCAAAACAGACGTTNCCAGCTCCCTGGTCTAATATTCATTCCAGCTTCTTTAGCTCCCTTAGCTGAAGCGAGGTGGAAGCTCCTGCAGTTAGTAATCCTTTCTTCAGGGTCCTCATTTTTCAACCTTCCAGCTAAAGTAAGCAATTCCCTCCATATCTGTCTCAATTATTTCCTTGAATTCTACTTCCTGACTGGACCCTCCCGATACAGAGGTCAAGAGCATCAAGGAATGCATAGAGCCTACACGTTATCGATAGTGACTGAACCATCAGTGAGGACGGGAAATGTTGAATGGACTGCCAAAGATTTAGGCAAAGGTAAATGAAAGCGCGAGAACCTAGACGTTAAGTAATCCCTTCAGGAACTTTTTATAAGGAAGGAATAAAAGATGGCCTGGATAGGGACCCAGTGACCAGCCCTACAACTCTACCATGATGCCCTGCTGNCTCTTACTTCCTGTGAAGTTTCAGTCAGAGGAGAGCCACTATCAGCATCGTGGAATAAGGAGTCTGTGTTAAAATAGTCTCAGTTTAGTTGTTAAGGATCTGGAAAAGCAAAGACTTGATGAGATACGGAAGGGATTAGTTAACTTCCAGGGGTGATGGGTCAAGACTTGAAGCCGCCCCAGGACTGTGATGGGAAGGTGCAGGACTCTGGAGAGATTCTTGCCCCCTGCGCTACTGATGTCTGTTTGTGGCAGTCACAGAGAAGTGGTTAGTAGTGAACCTGGCTTCTGGGGTTACTTTGGTCAGCAGGGCCGGAAGTGGGGAAGGAGAACTGTTACCAAATAGGGAACAGCAAGGACCTCCGAAACCTGCCCCTTGTCCTTACCACCTCTCAACGGTGACAATTTTCAGAGCATAATGGTTAGAGCTTCTGATACCTGTTGTCACAATGATTAGCGCTGCTGATAGCTGTTGTCACCAGAGATCGTTAAAATTTTAAAGTTGCCTGCAAACACCCACTCAAGTCGGTAGAGGGAAGGAAGATGAGTAGAATTTCATCCTAGACAGGGCTGGTACTTGCTAGCATGTGCTACAAAATATCACAAAGCGCAATGTTTGAATGTGTGGGACGGGTGTTCCCCGGTTCCTTCTTAGGGAGAATGTATTTATTGGATTCTTTTCTTTCTGAGAGCTCTGAACTGCTTACAGTGCCTGGGTATGTGAAGGAGTTTTGTACTGAGGGGAAGAGTCACAAGTATTCAGTGATTAGTGCTAACTTTCCCTTCTATAAACTTTTTCTTAATTTTGGAAAGTATTTTAAAACATAGCCTTCGAAAATTTCATGAACATAACGTCTCTATCTTATTTACTCCCCATCACCCTCTCGCAGGTCCCACCACACCTTATTTTGGAGACACGGTCTCATGTAGCCAAGACTGGCCTTGATCTCTTTATGTAGCTGAAGGTGACCTTGAGCTTCTAATCCTCCTGCTCCTATCTCCTGGGTGCTGGGATGAAAGGCTGTGTTATCATGGCTGGCTTTATAAAGGGCTGACTGGGGATTGAACCCAGGGCCTGTGTGTGCTAGGTAACCACTCAAGCCATGTCCTCAGCCCTCCTACTAATTTAATTTTTATTTTTAAAAAGATTTATTTTTATTTATTTATTTAATTTTATGAGCATTGACTTGTGTTTTGCCTGCATGCATGCTTGTGTGAGGGTGTCAGATCCTCTGGAACTGGAGTTACAGACAGTTGTAAGTGGTCATGTGGGTGCTGGGAATTGAACCTGGGTCCTGGAAGAGCAGCTAGTGCTCTTAACCCCTGAGCCATCTCTCCATCCCCCTATTTTTATTTTTAATGATATGTGAGTGTATGTGTATGTGTGTTCATTTGAGTGCAGGTGTGCTTGGAGGCCTTAAGAGGGCATCAGTTCCCCTGGAGCTGGAGTTGGGGATGGTTGTACTTGCCTCCACCCTCCACATGGGTACTGGGAATTGAACTCAGTTCCCTAGCAACAGCAGTATGCATTTTTAACTCCTGAGCCATCTCTCCAGTTCTTATGTGATTTTGGAATATATATGCATATATTTTGCATATATATTTGTATATATTTTGCTAAACCCAAGGCTTCATAAATATTAGGCAAGTTCTTGGCCCCCTGACACATCCCCATAAAATTTACTCTTTTCTGGGTTTCAATATGTTTCATCAAGGATTTGGAGCAGATGAGCCATGGGGGTCCATCTACCCATCAATTTATATGGTTCTGTAGGTGTGGAAAAGTAATTTACAGAAAGTAAATGGATGTATAACACAAGGATTTCAGCACCCAGGGTAATTGCATTTTCATCCACAGATTCTTGGGGTTAGCCACCCAGTCTGTGAAACCCTTAGACACCAACTCCCAAATACATGATGTCACTTTGAAAGCCACACTCCCAAGCTGGGTGGTGGTGGTGCATGCCTTTAATCCCAGCACTCGGGAGGCAGAGGCAGGCGGATCTCCATGAGTTCAAGGCCAGCCTGGTCTACAGAGTGACTTCCAGCACAGCCAGGGCTATGAAGAGAAACACTGTCTTGAAAAACAGAACCCAAACCAACCATCCCAACAGAAGAACCACCGGTTCCAGGCCTTGCAGGCTCATGTACTACTGTGCTTGGTTTTGATGCATTTAAAAAGTCATCCCAGGATAGNTATAAGTATGTGGCTTCTCTCAGCTATAAGGATCAAGGGACCTGGTGAGGGAGTAGAGGAAGATGCTGTGTGAACACCCCCAGGCACACCTCACATGGCCTGTTCACGGACAGTGAGAAAGGCCACTTTCAATCTGATCAGGAATCAAAGAAAACAAATTCAAATGGCAAAGGGGGTATCATTTTCTGCCATGAATTAGCAGGCGTATTATTTTATTAGTAATCCTAGAAATTTAAAAACAGATTTTATTTTTCCAATTAAGCGTATACATATATGTGTGAGTGTGGCTTTGTGCAAGTGAGTGCAGNGCATGAGGCCAGAAGAGGGCTTTGGATGAAGGTTGTGATTTGCCTGACATGGATGCTGGGAACTGAACCTGGGTCCTCTGTAAGATCACTATATTTGTATATGCTCTTAACCACTGAGCTACCTCCCCAGTCTCAACCCCAGAGATATTTTTTTTCTTTTAGGATATAGGGAGAGAGCAATACTTTTATAATACAATTATAAACAGCAGATAGCTGCATCATTTTTGCAGGGTGCTTGCTAATACTCAAATCATGAAATTATGCTGGGCTAGTGTTCTTACAAGGAGAAGGCAATTTGGACAGAAATACCTGAAAATGTTATGTGATGATGGAGGTGGAGACTGAAGCTGTGCTTTTTTAAGCTGAGGAAAGGTAAAGGGCAGCAGCAGCCAGGAGCCANGAGAGAGGCNTAGAGCACGCATTCCCTCTGTCTCTGGAGGACCCAACCTCGTGGCCATTTTGATTTTTAACTTGTAGCCACCAGAATAGTGGAGAAAAAAATATCAGTTTTTACAAACCACTCCATTGTAGTGTGTTGAATGACAATCCTAGGAAACAAGTAGGCCACCATTTCAAGTTTATTATTACAAAGCCGTGATACATCTGTGATGGTTACTACCCTCATTGTAACTTGACTGGATTGAGCAGTGTCTCTGAGACTAGCGGAGCATACTTCTGAGTGTGTTGCCCTTTCCCTCAGTGAACTTTGCAATTTTAGGGGCCGCTTAAACTCCTGTGTATATTCTTACATCTTATAAATCTATCTATAACAGACTGAATTCTGGGCTGCCAAGAAGAGCACACCCCTTTCCTGGAAGTTCCCATGTTGCGGAATATTCCTTTACACGGTGTGAAGACGTGTCACTATGATTGGTTTAATAAAGAGCTGAATGACCAATAGCTAAGCAGGAAAGGTAGGCAGGATTTCCAGGGAGAGAGAGGAAGAGGAGGAGGAATCAAGGTGCGTGGATTATGCTGGAGAGACGCCAGGAGATGTGGAACAAGTCAGATGTACAGAAATGGAGAGGAGGTGAAAAAGCCACGTGGCAGAACATAGATGAATAGGAGCAGATTAATTTAAGTTATAAGAGCTAGCTAGAGACAAGCCTAAGCTGAGGCCAAGCTCTCACAATTATTAAGAAGTCTCCGTGTTATTATTTTTGAGCTGGCAGCTGGCAAAAAAGTTTGCTACATTCCCACCCTGGAGGAGGTACAGGGGAGAGGGTGACAGAAGAGAGACGTAAGCCCTATGCCTGCCAGGACCAGCTGGCTCCTTTTCTGAAGTGTATTGTGGCTTTCTTGATTGGGCTAATGGGCTCCTGACTGCCCACTCTACTACTGTGACCCATCTGAGTCCTTCTTGTTCTAGAACACAGGGATTGACAGTGCTGCTGGGGACCAGAAGGAAGGCAAGAGCTCGAGACACCAATGACGCCATGACTCTGACCAGTTTTCTTTAGAGATAATGCAGAAGGAGGTGAATTCCACTTATAAGGCACTCAACCCCCCACCCCTCTCAGCACCTGACGGGGCCTCTACCCTCCTTACTTCTGGTACAAGCAGTCTCCTCTCTCTCCACGTTCTTGTCTCTGGCTACCTGTAAGCCCTGGTCTCACCTCTCCTGCTCCCCCGGATGCCTGCTTTCCTTTTTTTTCTCTGACCCAAGGACCCAAGGCCTGTGGACACCTCTCTCAGGTGTCTTCCTCCTGCCCAGAGCCCTGCAGTACTGAGTGGTTGAGCTTGACAGGGAGTGCAAACTGGATTAAGGGGAAGTCACATGAGACCCCTTCTGGGTGACTCCAGATGGAGGAGGTGTTTCGTGCCTCATTTTGCCTTCCTGGATCTAATATCTGGACCTCAGGACCTTTAGAAGACCAAGGACAACTTTGTGGAGTCAGTTGTCTCCTTCCACCTTTATGTGGGTCCTGAGACCAAACTCATGTCTCTGGGCTTGAATGGCAGGTAAGTTGACCCACTGAGCCACCTTTCTGGCCACAGATCTTCTTCTCCTTATGAACTATCCTGATCTCTTTAAAAGCTGTAAACTGGGTCCCAATTCCTGTGGGCAAGTCTGCTCTAATATTTATGTACTTAAGGGGGACTGCAGAGGTGGCTCAGTAGTCAGAACACTGGTTCCTCTTCCAAAAGACACAGGTTCAAACTCACATGGTGACACACCACTGTCTGTAATCCATCCCCAGGGGATCCAGCACCCTCTTCAGCCCTCCTAGGGCACTGCATGCATGTGGTACATAAACATACGTTCCAGCAAAACATCCATTCACATAAAAACAACAAAACACATGCTTAACTGATTCGAAATCCATAGGAAGTGAAATTAAGTACAAGCTGGGTTTATCGTGAAGTAAAACCCATTAGACAACTTAAAATTTGAAAGCGTCAGAAGGTGGCCCATTAAAGCCAAGTGTTCTCTCTCTTATAATGTTCCCTTGTTTCTTTTTTCTTTTTCTTTTGGTTTTTCAAGACAGGGTTTCTCTGTGTAGCTTTGGCGCCTTTCCTGGAACTCACTCTGTAGCCCAGGCTGACCTCGAACTCACAGAGATCCGTCTGCCTCTGCCTCCCGAGTGCTGGGATTAAAGGCGTGCGCTGTCACCGCCCGGCTTGTTCCCTTGTTTCTTGCTGAAAGGGAAGAGGGGAGAGAAGACAATTTCCTGTGTCTTATCCTTCCCCATTCCTGATGCACAGTGCAGCAGGCAGCAGCTCACTCAGCTGAAAATCCATGCACAGTGTAAGGAGGCTAAGAGCTCTGGACTCAGCCTGCCAAACCGGCACTCAATGATTCTCTGGTCCAGCCGCTCCACTGGACACTTTCTCCTNCTTCTCTTGGTCTTGCAGGAGAATGTAACCACTTGCTAGCTCCTCTAGTTCTTCAGGGGAGCCGATGCCCTTTGTTTCCCAAGCTGNAATCTCAGGATGTATAAAGATGTTTAGCTCTGTGCTTTCCTCCTGCCTTTTCTCATGAGATAGTTGACTGTCCAAGGTCATTGGAAGCTGTTGTGTTGCTCAGAGCTTGCTGGAATGGAACAGTCTGTAATTCTCAGGCTTTTGTAGGACAAAGAAAAACCTTGTAAAAGAACTTAAGAATATCAAGCATCTGTCAAGTCTACCCAACAGGAGTGGGCTGGACATAGAGGAGATGAGAGCCTTACAGTGTATTTCCTGAAGAATTTCAGGGACCCAGGTTCTAGAAGGGAAAGTGTTGGTTAGGCAGGGGTTAGTGTCAGATGAGACTAACAGTCCCCCACTCCCACCCTGGTTCCTTCAGTTGAGCCAGAAAGATAGGTGGTGGTGGCCAACAAAANAGAATGTAGAGACAGTCAGTGGTGGTCTCCAACTGGGCCAGTTCAAGGCCCCAGACAAGATGCTAAGAACAGTTGATGATGGTGGATTCTCCCTGTCCCTGTC
>LZPO01035054.1:65885-78630 GCA_001675575.1 Neotoma lepida | reverse complement strand
AAAAAAAAAGATTTATTTATTTTATTTTACGTTTGTGGGTATTTTTGTTTGTCTGTGCACCACATGCATGCCTAGTGCTTGTGGAGGCCCAAAGAGGGTGTTGGATCCCCTGGAACTGGAGTTACAGACAGTTGTGAACCATCATGTGGGTGCTAGAAATCAAGCCTGGGTCCTCTGGAAGAGTTACCAGTGCTCATGGCCACTGAGCCCTCTCTCTAGCCCATGGAGTTGGTTTTTCCACTCTTTATATACTCCAGATAGTAACCCTTGGTTTGAGGTTTAGCTGACAGAGATTGCTCTCTCCTTCTGTTGTCCGCTCTGCTGATAGTTTATTTTGCTATGAGGAAGCCTTTTCATTTAACTTAACCCTGTTTGTCAATTCCTGGGGTTACTTCCTGTGCTGTTCGCATCCTACTGAGGAAATTCCTGTGCCTATATCCTCAAGTGTTTTCTCCTAGCNCTCTCAATGTTTCTAGTTTCTAACCAAGGCCCCTGATGTGTTGGAAAGGGCTTTNGTGCAGAGTGAGAGATATAGATGTAGCTTCAGTTCGGGCAGCTTCACGCTCAGAGCCGCCAGCCCCAGTTACTGACTAAGCCTTCTCCCAGTGAATGTTTGTGACCCCTTTGCCAAAGTCAGGTGTCACTAGCTGTGTGGGTTTGCTTCTGGGTCCTCTGTCCTGTTCTATCCGTCCACGTGTCTGTTTTTGTGCTGATACCGTGCCNTCTTTCTCACTTTAATGTCCAGAGCCTTGAGCTGCGTGTAGCAGGACAAACAGAGGANAGGAAGTTGACTCTGTCTCTCTTGACCGTGGTGCTCGCTGTCACCCTGTGGGTCTTTCCTGTGCTCCTGACTCCCCAATCTATGTCACTGGTGAGCAGAAATTAATTATCATCACTTCTTTTCTTTTTTGGCCAGGCAAAAATCCTATCCTTCAATGCATGGGTAACAGAGGTTTCTGTAGGTCTGCCTGCAAAAAGGATGAACATCCCTACTTCTACTGCAGAACTTACCAGACATGCTGCCTCCAGCCCTACGTGAGGATCAGCCTTACCAGTGTAGATGACAACACCGACTGGTCTTANGAGAAACGTTGGCCAAAAATACCNTGAATGCTGGTGAACACTATGCACAAACTTCCAGGGAAGCCTTCCCTGCTGTCCACCTCCTTAGTAAAGTTAATGCATTTGACAATGCTTGTTTGTCTTTCCTCCACTGGAGAGAGATTGGGTTTTGTGTGGTGAGATGTCTGTCCCATTTGGATGCAACCCTGTGGGAGAAGGGTCAGGTCCCTGAGTGACTTTCAGAGAGGAGCCTGAGCAGCCACTGAAGGACTGAAGGTGGGAGAGTGCAGTGGAGAGAAGGGAGGGAAGGATTTGGGATGAGTCATGACAATCTATGCCATGTAGGACTCACAGGCGGGATGGGGTAGGTGTGTAGTCTTGCAGACACAGTTGGTTAAGCCTGGAAGAGCGTCTAAGCAGAGCTGGTGGATTTGGAGTAAGCTGTCTGGTCATGACTTCAAGTTATGAGGCTGGGAGCACCTTGGTGGTTACTGCAGAAGGAATTTGAACAATACATGCCCTTCTCCATGATTGATAAGGTCTTTTAATTCCTAAAATTCTAGAGGGCTTTGTTGTGGGAATTTGTTCTGTTCAGCCAATGGCTTTGGGGTACAAGCCCTAGGGCGTGGCTTTGCCTATGTNTGTGACCCTTTAAGAGCTGAGAGAGAGGGGTCGTGTGCTCTCTTGGGTGGCCAGGACTGGGTCAAGTGTGGAGCAGCTTGCAGTTGGTCCCCATTCCCCCCTCACCAGCAGGATCAGCAGTGATGTCTTCCTTGTTCTGTATTAGTGAGTCTGTACCCCATTGCCACCCTTAATAAATTAATAATAGACCTCTGTGGATTGTCACATTAGGGCTTTAAAAAAACTATGTTTCTAAATAACTCATTCTTATTGTGTACGTACATGATGTGTGTCTGTGTAGGAGTGTTCTGTCATGCTTATGTAGAGAGTGGAGGACAACTCTGCATAATTTCCTTCCACCTTTATGTGGGTTCCAGGAGTTGAACTCAGGTCATCAGGCTTGCAGAGAAAGTCCCTTTACCCACCAAGCCACCTCACTCGCCATAATATTTACTTTTTATGTCTTACTTCCCACTAATATCTTATTTCTCTTTCTTTAGTTGTAATTACTATCAATAGGAGAGTAGCTACCCAAGGCCGTATCTTTCTCTGCTTTTCTGACCGTGCCCAATGCNATACAGTNGGCTTTGGTATAACTTGTTCTCGGGAGCTGGCTATGGTCCAACCTCTATTCGATTGTCTCTTTGGAAGTTTCAGAAGTGTGCCTCTAGGTAGTATTTCCGCTATTGTTGCCTTCCTTGCAATGCTAAGCTTGCTCACTCTCTGTGATGTCCCTTTTACTTTTGTTTGCCTCCTGAGTTTAGAGCTGTTTTTTGTTTTGTTTTGTTTTTGTTTTTTCTCTGCTATCTAGGGAGTTTCATTTTCTATTAGCTGGCCCTTGTAGACCTCTGGAGCTACTTCTCTCTTTTGAGAATTAAAACCTCTCTACTTTCCTAAGAAAAGGCTGATACTTCTACAGCCATGATGACAAGTAAATACCCTGGAACATTTTCAAGTTTCCTCATTGCTCAATGGGAAGTTTCTTGAGTGAACTCACCTCTGAAAGCAAGTAGTCCCTGGTGGCATTATGCTTTGCAATGAAATCCCAGTGGGCTCTGAGTTCACCAGTGCACACACACACACACACACACACACACACACATCATCAACCCACATCTGTAACCAACACGATTCCTCCGAGCTATGTAAGCGCAACACTTTGCTCTGCTTGCTGGCCCCGTGTCTGCTCACTGTGGCACACCCGTGTTTAGGGGAAGTCACACCAGTGACAGCTCTACCCTCTGACTTTTTTCTCTTCCCTTCCATGCTACCCCTTGTCCCCTCATATGACAGAGCTGATGATCCGGAGAAAGTGCCCACTCCAGATTTATGCTTCAGGAAGAATGTAGGTCCAATCTTCTCAGTGAAAATAGTCTTGGGAAAGGACTTAGTTAGGGGCTGGAGGGATTAAGAGCACTTGAGTTTCATCTCTTCAGCCCCTGAAGCAAGCTTTGACATCCAAGCAGATAATGTCATAAATATTTGCAAAGATTTAGGATTTTGANTTTGTTGTTGATGTTGCTTTCATCTGAAGGGAANCTAACACAAGAGAGCTATCCCCAAACTCTTATCAGGAAGACAGAGGACAGAAGGAAANGCCAGTGTGGAAGTTAATTCTTCCTTAAGTGCTTCAACTTGCAGTGAGATCACCAGCAAATAAGGAAAGCAGGAAGTTCAGTCATCCAGAACCATCACTGGACATTTCAGGAGCGTCAAAGACTTCACCACTGGAAACATTTGAATGCTTTGCACAGTGGTTCTTTATCTAGAATTATACAATCATGGGGAGTGAGGGTGGCTCATGGGTATTTCAGTGCCTTATACATACAACATAGTCCGTCACTCTTGGGACACAGCGAGTGACATCTGAGAAGACACGAGCCATCAAACTCCAGAGATAGAGCTCTCCAGCCACCTCTCAGGTTCGTTCTTAGCTCTGTCATCTCTTACATCTAATATTCTTAATCAATCTCTGTGTTAAGTGCATTCGTGAATTCTGAGTTTAGATCGTACTCGAGTGTAGTGGTTTCCTCCGTGGTCCACCTGACCGAGGTCTTTCGCTTGCCGGCCCTAGTGTCTCGAATGCAGCAGATTCGGTGATTTTTACACATGTCTCGCATCATTTCTCCATCTTTGCAGTTTTTCCTGCACTTCCCCCATTCGGCCAAGCATTTTTTCTCACCACCATAGGCTAAATAATCAAAGGAGAGACCGGTGATTTTAAGTTATTGCTGCTTGATGGCTATAGATCTGGTATTCCACAAATAACATTGGGCGGCGCNGTAGGACGANGGCTGCTAGGCTCCTCGACCGCAGCTTGGTAGTGTCGTGTTTCTTCTCAAAGTAGCTGTTCTTGCCCATGTTTAGCTTTTCTCAAANTGTGATCAATCACTCATCAATGAAAGGAAACTTACTTATAAGGCATTGGGGACAGCCACTACAAAGCTCCCAGACCTGTGTCAAGCTTTACCCATATCTTCTCACCTGGGGCTGGTGAGATGACTCCATAGCACTTGCCGCTAAGCCTGATGGACCTGAGTTTGGCCCTCAGACCCTATCAATGGAGGGACAGGACTCCCTGACTCCCACAAATTTTTTTCTCTGACCTCCATAAATACACTGTGGCACACACACAAGTGCTCTCCTCCCCTTAATAAAAATAAGTAAATACATGTAAACAATTATATAAAAAATTCACCTCATGACTGCAATTGAGTTATTTGCATTAGCCTAATTTCTTGGAACACATTCTACTGTAAAACCACATTCATGTGCACATATCAAACACATTTGTGTTTTAANAGACTAATANTGGAATGAGTAGCTGTGCATCTACACCCTGACTGACAAANGGAACATTCACTGGAAGCTTAGACTAGTGCAGGGGGATTCCTGTGAGGAGACTTTGCTCACTGAGACCCCAGACTGGGGCTCCAGAACTGCAATGCACTCCTGCAGTGCCCACAGAGTTGCTGCTGAAATGCGGGTTCTGACCCAGCAGGTGAGCAGAGCATGTGTGCTCTTTTTTCTAACAAAAATCTAGAGGGTGTCAGTATTTCTCATCCATAGACCATACCTGTAGCAAGGTCTTAGGGCACTGAAAACAAACTTCGAAAAGTTCCATGGACTCAGCACTCCAATTCTGTTTTCTGGCCAAATGCAATACAATTAGAATTAAAAATCCCCATAGAAGACTTAGATGCTATTGTGTGTAAAATGTTCCAGAAACTAGAAGACAAACCCACAAATAAAAAGAAAGCTATGTGGTTTATTTTATGAGGCTTGTGACATCTTTGTTCTAAAATGAGAAAGTTATAGATCTATTTTCTTTATTAATACAGATTTAAAANTTTTTAAATGAAATATTAGTCAATGCACATCAACAATACNTTAATATAGCACCATCAAGTAGGATTCAACCCCAGATGCAAACAGTGTTAATGTTAGAAAATCTACTAAAGAAACTACTTTTGTAGAATTAAGGAGGTAGATCATATAATTATCTGGATATAGAATGACAACATAGATTTTTCTTAAATTTTTGTTCTTTTGAGACAGGGTCTCACTATGTAGCTCTGGCTGGCCTAGAACTAGCTAAGTAGATCAGGCTGGCCTCAAACTCACAGAGATCCCATTTGCCTCTGCTTCCCAAATGCTGGGACTAAAGGAGTGAANCACAACCAGCTGGATTTTCCTTCATTTGGTGAAGTTTGTATATCAAATTCCAGAGCTAATATTATCTGATGGAGAAACTTCAATTTCTATTGAAAATAGGAAAACAAAACATACTCTATTATCATTATTGTCCAAATAACAGTAGTGGACTATTAAAAGGAAAGGGGGACAAAAGTGTAAGAATTGGAAGTAGAGATACACATTAGAGCAGCCATGATTATAATATTTTAAAAAACCAAACAATTGTAATTAATAGCAGTTAAATCAGACAACTATTTACAAGAGTTAATAGTATTTCTCTGCAAAAACAGTAGTAGCAAATGCTCTTCACAGCTATGAAGCATCATTTTTTATCTTTAATTTTTTGTGTGTGGTGGTGGTGGACACAGTTTCAATGTGTAGCCTTGGCTGGCTTGGAACTCATTGTGGAGACCAGGCTGGCCTCCACTTCACAGACATCCACATGCCTCTCTCTGCCTCTGCCTCCTAAGTGCTGGGATTAAAGGTGTGTGCCACCAAGCCCTGGATCTGAGGCATTTTCTTTTAAATTAAGACTGCACACAACTTTTGTAGAATTAAGGAGGTTATGTTAAAACTCTAACCATAAAAGATGTGATCTCTCTCCCATGGGATGACATAATTGTTATAAGGACTCATTATTCCCCAATGTAATCCNCGCATTTAGTGTAATTCTGCTCGAATTCCAGTGGGAATTTTGGGAGGCTCAAATATTTCANCTCAAATTTATAATAAAAAATAATGACCACTGGTGACCAAAATTATATTTTTTCTTTAAAGTAAAACAAAAATTTGCCCCTCTTAACACCAACTCACTGTAAAGCCACGCTATTTTGGCATATAGGGTATTGTCAAAAGAGTAAATAGCCCAAGCAGATGGAATAGCACACTCAGATGCATGCAGTAAGGAGTCTCCAGATGAAGGGAGAAAGTGTAAACTGATCCACATACTGTGCCGGGAGAGCTAGCTCAGTCTTTAAAGAAAATAAAGTAGATTGTTCATCACATCTGGTAGCTTAAAGGTCAAAGTGTGGAAAAAAAATTAAAATGTTTGAAAATATTGTCAGAGAATCCTTTTGGGTATAAGAATCAGGAGGTGCCTTTAGCAAAACACCAGGCACTGTGCACGGTTGAACTTGTAAGACCAGAATCAAGTGTTTTTCTCTCTTGTAGGGGACTTCTCCTATGCAAAGTTCATATACTGGGAGGCGACAGGTTGCAGATAGTACATCCAGTGGCTGGAGCCGACTAGGGTATAATAATCACAAACACGCAAAGAACGCCTGCCTGCNTGCTACACCAGGCANGTGATAGACGCAGCCTGCGAATAGAGGGAGAAGTTGCGACTGTTTGCTGAGTGCCTACTGTGTACCAGGCACTGTTCAAGACACAAGAGATGGCAACTGTTCAAAACAAAACAGATCAAACTTGCCCTTCTCATGTGTAGTTCAGATTTTTCGAAACTTAACTACGATAATAGGAGAAGAATGTTAAAAAAAACTTCATGTTTGATAATTAGCTGTAGACACACATTGTGGAGAGAAGGCAAGCAGATTGTGGGGGTAGGATGCATGTGATTAGCAGGGAAGTGGGGAGACTTTATCGAGAGGTTGTGAGGGAGGGAGTGTAATTAGGGGAGAGCATGCCAGGCAGAGGAAAGGCAAATAAATACACAGGCCCAGAGGCAGGCTGACCTTGAGGTTTTCCAAAAACCAGCAAGGNAACTGTGGTGATTGTAAAATTGGTTAGGTGGAGCGTAAGAGGCTGAAGTCACAAGGGGAACTGAAGGCCTTGGGAGGAAGCTGTTTGCAGGTGTTCATCACTGGGGAATACGTGCAGGTTGAAATAACAGCNTGAGACACTTTCATCCATCAGAGGGGTAGAAATAACACCAAGTGTGGTAGGGATTGTGATGATGGGCAAACCCTTGTGCCCCGCCCTTGAAAGGCTAGGAAGGTCCTCCTGTCACCAGTATGAGGGTGTCCAGGACAACGAAGACACTATACCCCTTTCCTTGTCCCAACTCTCACCTTCAAGAGTCTGGCCAAGGCACCCCAAGGTGTGTCATACAAAGTNCCTTCTCTTACTGCNTGCCCTGAGTTTCTGGGGCCTGTGGANTGCTGTCTCAGAATCTTTCATGCNTCTCTTTTCTAGCCACGTTCTCCCTATCAGAATGCAGAGCAGACACAACTGGTTCTTCTAAAGATCCCAAAGAATTGTCCCTGATTCTGTCTTCCACCCATCTGAGAGCCACTCAAGGCTCTGAAAGCCAGCGACTCCTGCTGGTGGTGTCCTGACAGGTATATAAGGGAGGAATTAGTGAAGTGAAAAAAAAATTGTCAACTTACCTTTAACACAACCACTTCTCTTTCAGGACCTATCCTAGGTAAATCCTTGTCCATATAGGTAAGTATATTCATACACCCCTGTTCATTGGTGGTTAAGGGGTGTTCTAAATGACTTTGTATAAATTCATAGGTTTTTTTGGTTTGGGTTTTTTTGTTTTAGATATAGGTCTCACTATGTAGCTTTGGTTATACTGGAACTAATTATTATATAGACCAGGCTGATCTAGAACCCACAGAGATCCACCTGCCTGTACCTCTGCCTCNCAAGTGCTGGCAGTAAAGGCGTGTACCACTATGCCTTGCTGTAGTTTTTATTACAATAGAATTTTTTAAATTTGTAAAGAANGAGGCAGAGCTCTAGGTGGCCACAAAATAGTAAATGAACCAAGAATATTGAGTAGTCATGGGGATAGTATATTTAGTTTTTTATGAAACAAANGTATGGGTCACTTAAATGAGTTTACCATGTTCTGAAAATCTGNCTTGAGAGATCTGTGCAAGAATAGAGGGTGTGGGTTTTCTGGAGCAATAGGGTCAAGGTTCTGGCCATGCCTTTGGGTAACCTTTTAAAAGCAGTAGTTATCAGGCTCTGGACTTTCAGGACACAAGAGAGAAGAAAGCCAGCTCTGTCATCCATGTAACAACTCGGCAGACATTTTGTTCACCAAATTCCAGAACATGAGAAGACAAAGGACCTCCTTGAAAGTGATANCGAGACTTTTAAAAGGCCAAGACGCCATAGGGCTGTGGACTTTGGGAGGCATTTTCTAGAGTTGCGCAGTCCAGAAAGAGAAGGATGNGGATGAAGGTCTAACCTTCTTCCTTAGGTGGAAACGTGGTGCGAGGGGGAACTGGCTGGGTAGGCTGCCCTGAGGATTGCCTGACCTACCTCCATCCCACCCTTGCCAGAGACAGTGTCAGTGAGGAAAATGTGGGGCTGGCTGTGTTGGGGGAACAGCCATACACTGGACCCCACAGGTCAGGGCCCATTAGATCTTCCCTTTGGTCGATTCCCTGGGCTCAGTTACCTGGGATCACTTGGGGTAGAAGAGCAAGGATAGGAAGAGCCAGCAGCAGAAGTCTCATGCTTCTTGGGAAGTAGTAGGTGGTAGATCGAGGCATCCAGAACACTGGGTACAGTGTGAATCCCATCAAGAGTTTTATTGGGTTTTCTGTAGTGGGGGCAGAAGGATGTGCATTGAACCGGAAAGAGACGTAAAAGCAAAACGTCAGCCCCTTGGCNGGTGTGTGGCTTGAGCATCTGGAACAGACCCTGAGGACACACGCAAAGNCATAAGTCACAGGCCTTGGGGACATGGCCTGGANAGGAAGAACCCACGCTAGGATTCTGTCCTCAGCATCTCCAGCCCTCTTGGCAACCCACCCCTTGCCCACAGTCTCCCTCACTCTAAGTCTGCTTTCAAGATCTCTCCTCCAGTCAGGTGTGGTGACACACATCTTTAGTCCTAGCACTTGGGAGGCAGAGGCAGGCAGATCTCTGAGTTTGAGGCCAGCCTGGTCTACAGAGAAAGTTCTAGGACAGCCAGNGCTACACAGAGAAACCCTGTCTTGACCCCCTTTACCCCCTTAAAAAAGATCTCCCCTTATCAGTGTCTCTCTACATAGACTGTGAGGTTGCTATGGATAGGGACAAAGGCCCCGAGGCACAAAGCATGTGCTCAGTGGAGGTTTATGGAAACAAAAGGTAATGGACATGTGTTCATACAGAAACTGAACTGCTCACCTACATTTCAACAGGGAAAGTGACTTGATAATAGAGTTGACTTGCAATAGAGTGTGGGGAAGTCAATGTATAATGTGACTCAACAGATGACCANACAAAGTTACCCACTGTTGCTAAGAATGCTCCCTGTCAAAGGCACTCACAGTAGCTTGGGATGTTACTGTTGACAAGGGTACCATGAGGGCACTGGAGGTCTGGACATTATCTGCAAAGACCCCAGCATCTAGATATGCCTTTGGGATACAGAAAACTGATCTAATCTTTAAGGTAGCCTAGTCCCATAGCCCTTTAGTCACTTCCACTATGGCTCTGTGTTTACCTATAAAGCTGTGGAGGTAGAGGCTGGGTTTGTGTTGCTCTTGGTTTTGAAGATGGTGTTAAACTTCCTGCCAATGGGAGAGTGGCAAGTGGATAGTTCATTGATATTATAATTAATTCCATTGTAACCTTGGTAGATTGAGATTGAATTACAGAAGCAAATGCTTCAGATGCAAACTGAATCTGGCCACCTCAATGGTTTCGGTAGAAAAGATGGCCACAGAGACTATGAGGTAAGATGCTGTTTNTATTCAGTGTAGCCCCCAGAAAACCCTAGCGCACTCAGGGCTGGGATCTCCCAGCAGGAGTAGGGGTCAGAGGATCATGAGGACCACAATTGTTAAAAATCAGACTCCAGGTTTAACAAAAAGATTTTTATTTTTACTTATTACCTGCATTTGTGTCTGGGTTAGTGCACAAGGGTGCAGTGCCCAAGGAAGCCAGAAGAGGGCGTCAGCTCTGGAGCTGGAGTTACAGGTGATAGTGACTGCCAGAAACAGGGTCTGGGAACTGCGGTCTCTTTGAAGAGCAGCAAGTGCTCCTAACTGAAGAGATGCAGCCCCCAGACTTCAGATTTAATTGTGCAGCTTGGTGGGACTTGGGACCAGCTCAGTCCACAAAGCATGAGACTCTTAATTCTGCCGTTTGTAGAACTTCAGTGTAAGCATACCACACCAACTCAGTTTTATCACATGAAAACTAAAGCTTTGATGAATGATGAGACCCTGACATACAGCAGGTATGTGGAGTCAAATGAAATGGAGAATTTGGAATCTTTATGTTCTAGAAGCTTGCCTTAGAGCTTTCCTCAAGACAGCCTGACCTAAGAGCAGCCTTGTAAATTGATGGCTATTCTCTTAGACTCATTCCAACAGTCCATAGGGCTGCTGGCCCACACTGGGGNCAGAGCTCAGCAAGCTTACTGGTGAGGGTGGCAAGTCTGGCCTTGGAAGACAGACTTCTGTGTCAGAAGAGCTATGAGACCGCTAATTTCTTTAAGCATGACCTGCAGAATATGTATGGGGCCAGATTCTAGAGTCTGCTGGTTTTTTCTTTTTTGTAATAGTTTAAAATATTTGTTAATTTTCTGTACTATTATTAGTATTATTGTATGTACACATCCGTTTGTGTGTGTGTGTGTGTGTGTGTGTGAGAGAGAGAGAGAGAGAGAGAGAGGGAGGGAGGGAGAGGTGGGTGTGTGAGTGCATGTGTCTTGGTGCACATGTGAAGGTCCGAGACCACTTTGTGGAGTCAGTTCTCTCTTTCTCTCTTGCCCTCTTCATTTGGGATCCAGGGACCAAGCTCAGGCCCTTATCCTTGCCAGCAAGCGCATTTACCCATTGAGCCATCCCACCAGCCTGAATCTACTGATTACCACCCTGTCCCGGTGTAAACAACAACAACAACCACATGGGCTTTGGTATCAAGACCCACGAGAGTGAAACCNGGAAAGTGAGGCTTTTTGCTTCGTTCTGGTCCAGTTATCATTGGATCCACTCAGGTGTCTGGCGTGGTGTTTGGGTGGACATGTACTTCCTGAAATCCTTGGCTTCTGTTCTGACACACCTCGGTAGTTGCTTAGGGAATTCGTCAGCAGGGGCGATGGTGCTTCGACAGAGACAGTTTTAGCATTAGGTGGGACCGAATTTGACAATTGCCGAGTTGTTTCATCTCTGCGCAGCTGTGGTGAGGACTCCATGCCAGCCGGTCCACGGCACCATCTTAAGCATCTTTCTACCTCACCTCCTTTTTACATCTACAGAATTTAACAGGGTAACTCTAGCTGTCTCCATCTTACTAAAATTTGGCCTATATGCTCAGCCTGTCGCTATGTGGCTACGGTCACATCTATGGTCACATCTCGCTATGTGGCTACGGTCACCTTCAAATCCTTCATGACCGTGTTTTACCAGCATCCTCTTTTGCAGTTTGAGGGTTGCATGGCGGCTGATTTCATACCACTGTTCTTTCCTTCCTTAGACCCTCCCTGCCAGTTTCTCTTGACTCTATAGCTGCTCTCCTGACTTTTTGCTAGCTTTGGAACGCCTTTTCAGGCATCTTCTGGGGAGATGCGGCTTGGTATTCAGCTACATTCTTTTTTCCCACTGTAAGTGCCTATTGTGTGTCCTTGCAGGTCCAGTTGGTGTGTGTGGGGGGGGGATGTCAAATTTACTTTTAGCAGTTTTCTAAAATCTAGCCTCTCGGTGGAGTGGACAGACTCTAAATCGGTGGATAAATTCNGTAATTTGATTTTTTAGTCTTAGTTTGGTTTTTTTTTGTCCCTCCCCACAACTTCTATATGACTGTTTTCTGTACTGGCCAACCTAATTTAGATTCCCAGCTGCAGTACGAGGGATTTGCCTACCCGCCTTCCTTTTAAGTGTATATTTGTCTTATTTTTGACATTAGCCATTTCAACAGATGCCAGTGACAGCTCAGTGTGGTTTAAGTTGCATTTCTCTGCTGNTTTGGGGGCATTTATCTGTTGAGACCCCTTTCCATTTTAAAACCCACATCCACTGTTTTCTTTCTATAGAGTTCAGCCTTTNAGAGAATCGACCTCTTCTTGTTTGGTACATGAATGCAAATACCTTCTCCCAGTCTGTAGCTGGTCACCTCAGNCTTGTTGCCNTGACTGCACAGAAGTGCTTGAGTTTGATGTAATCCCCTCTGTCTATTTTTGCTTCTATTTCCTGATATTTTGAGTAAAATTTAAAGCATTGTGGCTTAGACTAGGGACTGTGTTTTTTTCTACCATGCTTTCTTGTAGTCATATTATAGTTTCAGATTGATGCTTAATCTGTGTGGAGTTGGTCTTTGTAGGTGATGTGAGGCAAAGGTCCACTTTCATTCTCAGGCATCAATCCATATCATCTGTATCTTATGTCTATATTTATTTGTATATATCTCCAGTTTTCCTGCATCATTTATTAAAGAGACTGAAGGACATTTTGTATCA
>LZPO01035054.1:43600-65824 GCA_001675575.1 Neotoma lepida | reverse complement strand
CACACACACACACACACACACACACACACACACACACACAGGACTGAACAGAAAGTCTCACACAAGCCAGGTAAGAGTCCTGTCATGGAGACATTCCCCAGCTCAATTTTCTTAAGCAAAGTGTGCAGAAGGACTCCTCAGCCCATTTCACTCGGGCAGGACATCAGATAGAAGTTTAGGACGAACTAGTGATACGTGGGATGGACTAATTGTAGATATTTCCCATGTTATGAAAAGAACTCTGTGTCCTGGTAGATGTGGGTAACAACAAACAAACAAACAAACAAACACCAAGGAGCTTCTCACATTGAACTAGAAGGCCAGTGTAACACAAGAGTGTCCTCAGTGGCTTCCCATCACCCTTTGAAGGCAGACACTCAGATGAGAGCATGGAGCCACAGACATAGCACACAAGCAAGCAGGCCTGGAAGAAATAGTTTGTCTTGGGTGAAACAATTTGGTATTTATATTTGAGGAAACTTCCGTGGAATGCTGAAAGTTTTCTGTTTTCTTCTAACTGTTGGAATGTTCCGTGCTTTGGCACCTCAAGGTGCCACCAGCCCCGTGAGAGCAGATATGAAAGACAGCAGAGAGGAGGTCACAGATTTAATGGGCCCGTGGGAGAGACTTGAGCTGGCAATCCCTGCTCTGCAGAGGACAAAGTATTTTCAGCTTAACTCTAATTCATTATTGTCCGTTAAGACTGTTATTGGCCTAGTTTGGGAATATTCTTTGAAATTATGGCTGAGCGGTTTTATGGGGGCCTGTGGCAACGTGTCCGTCTTGCTTGCAATGCAGCAGTAGTCTCCATTGATACACGGCTTTTTCACCTGCTCCCCAGATTTGCAGTATTTCCTGCAGTGTCCTTTTATGACCCAACAAGCTTTGCGGCACCTGCAGACTGACAAGAGTAAAGAAAGGCTGTTAATTCAAGATACGGANGCTCATCCAAAGGACCCAGTGGGTCACTGCCTTAGTTATCTCCACAACAGTCCTGGGCTTGTGAAAGGAGATTATGCAATCAAAGCAAAGAAAGGGTGGGTTATGCCATATTCTCAAAGATCTTACCANCAACGCCAGAGGAACTCACTAACTAGTGGGAACTGGGATTACTTAGTTAGAAGCTATGTGATTATGCAAATTATGTGCACAATAGGCTAACTTCACTCTATGCCAGCTGAGTTATTATTCCACAGATACAGAATTCTAATTCCAACAGGCTCTACAATTTTTGTTTTTTTTTAATTCAAGACAGGGTTTCTTTGTATAGCCTTGGCCATCCTGGAACCAGGTCTGTAGACCATACTGGCTTCAAACTCAGAAGACCCACCTGCCTCTGCCTCCTGAGTGCTGGGATTAAAGGCGTGCGCCACCACCATCTGGCCAGACTCTACAACTGTTGTCAGAGACCTATTGCTAACCNTTGCTTCAGGGAGAAGGAAGCTTTTCGAGGTGATGAGGGGGTTTATGGTGCTGTGGTGGTTTGAATGAAAATGGTCCCCCATAGGTTCATATGTTTGAATGTTTGGTTCCCAGTTGGTGCAACTGTTTGGGAAGGATTATGAGGTGTGGCCTTGTTGGAGGAGGTGTGTCACTGGGGATGGCTTTTGAGGTTTAAAAAGACCACACCATTCTTAGATAGCCATCTCCCTTCATAGTTGTCTCAACATGAAAACTCTCAGCTCTAGCTCCAGCTCTATGTCTGCCTGTCTGCTGCCATGCTCTCCCCATGANTCATGGACTAACCCTCTGAAACTGTAAGCCCCCAATAAACTCTTTTTTCTATATGTTGTCTAGGTCATGGCATCTATTCTCAGCAATAAATACGTAATCAAGACAGATATAGACTGCAATAATGATCTTATATTCACCTCCAAATCCACCCACTAACACGAATTAAATGCATATTGCTCCCATGAATCAATCACAGCTTGATAAGGTGGCTTCAAAAATGAGATGGCAATATAATTAAATCAGCGTGGGATACCCCAGAAATACAGCTGTAGAAAGTCATGCATTGATCCCACTTTAAGATTTGCTAAATCATAGATTGCTGGGACCCACCCCTAGAGAGCTTTGAGTTCAGCCAATCAGAAATGGACTTGCAAGTTAGTACTTTTGATGATTCCACAGATGAGGTTGATGGTGGGGGCTGGGAGAATCTCTGTGCTGTAAATAAAGCCTTTGGCATCTTTGAAAGGCTATCTACACAACAGTAAATTCTCANTAGATGGCACCCTTCTAGATGGCACCCTGAAAGAGCTGAAACATCACCACAGACAGAAACAGGTCTGTGAGAAGCTGGTTGGTAACCTCACAGGAAACACCTGGGTGGTCCCAGTGCCCCAGATCTCATGAAAGTCGTTATCAGCAGCCCATCTGTCAAAATCTGTCTGTTGTTGCGCTGGAGAAATGACTGAGCAGTTAAAAGTACCAGTTCCCAGCNCCCACGTGGTGACTCACAACCGTCGGTACCTCTAATTCCAGGGCATCTGATGCCCTCTTCTTGGCCTTACATACATACATTCAGGTAAAACAACCATATACATAAAATAAAATAAATCTAAAATTTCTTTTTTCAATCTGGCTGTTGATTTAAGTGGACCTAAATGGACTTTCTAATGAAACACATTTTAATTAAGAAGAAGGAAATAAATNAATCAGAAAACACGTTCAACATTGCCATCCATTTGCAGCACCCCCAGAGTCACAGAGGTTTTCATTGATGTCTCTCCGCTGTAAGCAGTGCTAGTTCACACTGGCGACGTCCTTCACAGTGCTCATGTACTTTGACTGCAGTTAACCACCTCATCCCCCTCCCCACAGTCTCCTCTCTTCCCTTGGTCTCCCTTCAGCTTTCATACCATCTACAGACAAATAGAAACAGTTTATGCATCTATAAAGAGTTCTAAGACCCACAAATGAGACAAAACGTGATATCGGTCTTTTGCGTGTGTGACTTACTTTGCTTAATATGATTCCAATCATTTTCTGGAAAACGATGTAATTTGATCCCTTGGATCAGAAACAGAGTTGGATAAAACTCTGTTGTGTATATCTACCACACTTTACTTACCTTCTGACAGAGATCCAAGCTGATTCCGTAACCCAGCTGTTCTGAGCAACTTTGCATTGAACACCTCAGTTCAGGTCTCTCTGGCATGTTGCTTTAGAGTCCTTCAGGTGTGTATCCGGAAGTAGTGGAACCGGGTCATGTGCTAGGTCAATTTTTAGTGTTTTGAGGACTCCCTCATTTGATTTCCATACTGGCAGGATCAATTCATCTCCTCACCAACAGTGTACATAGGTTCCCCTCCCCCAATCCCTACAACATTTATTGTTTTCTGTTGTCCTGTTCTGACTAGGATGAGATGAAACCCCAAGGTGTTTTACTTATTTCCCTCGTGGCTAAGGATATACAGGGCTTAGACAACTGACCCCTTGGAACTCAGTGGAGTACTAACCCAGCAGTGGCTTCTGTTCACTACCTGAGCAGGTATGCTGCACACCTCTAACCCCAGACTCAGGAGGCCAGGGCAGAGGGAGTTAGAGCTGGAGACTCAGCAGGTGCTGTCTCTAAAAAGAGGACACAGAGCTGGGTGGGTAGAGAAAGAAGATCTGGGAAGTGAGGGGAAAGGGAGTGAATAGGACCAAAATATACTGTGCAAAATTCTTGAGGAACTAATAGAAAAATTTACCTCCCTCCAAATTCACTGCCTTATGTAATTTAAGAGGAACCACATATAATTTTAATTAAAAATGTCATTTAAGTATCAGGATGAAAATAGGTGAAAAGGGACAGCTAGAGAAAAATCTATAATTATCTTATAATTATAATTATGTTAAGTACAAATCTGGCAGATACAGGAACTTGTGTCAGGTGGTGCTGCATGCTTTTAATCCCAGCATTTAGGAGGCAGAGGCAGATGGACCTCTGTGAGGCCAGCCTGAGCTACATAGAGAAACCCTGTCTCAGAGGTGGGGGGAAGAAAGAAAGAAAAGAAAAAAGAGAAAAAACAAAAAAATAGAACAAAAACAAAACAAAGCAAAAAGAAATAAAATTTGTATTGAGCTTTGAAAGCTAATTAAAAAAATAGTTCATTGAGTACACTTTGGAATGTAGCCAGCTGGACAGTCACCAGAATACCACCAAAAGCCAAAACTGACTTGTAATGGAAGCACAACAGACTTCCAGAATTATGCATGCATGATGAGTGCCTTTTCAGATCTTCTAAAACCCTAGGAAGGGAATGACTTCTAGATATGTCTGGCTCAAAGGAAACTCCAAAACGTACTCATAAAAACTTAAATCATGAAGTTATTCTTGACCTAACAAGTTGACTTCTAGAAAACTATTTAGAAAATTTCATCCAAGTTTGCAAAAACTCAGTAGTAGCTTTTGTTTGTTTTATGAAAGATCTGGAAATACTTAATTTTACCCTCAACAGGGAGTAGATGTATACACTTTCAGTTATCTGCATGATGGAATAGCATATGACTTCTAGAAGCATCAAGGCAGATATCCATGTGCCAACCAAAATGTTGAGTATACTGCAGAGATAAATATTTTAAAAGCAATGTAACTAAATTTTTACTACAAGGAACTACATTCACATACATATTTATATGCATTTATATATGCACAGAGAAAAGGCTTTCACATTTCAGAAGAGGGGTGTCATCTCTTCTTTAAAAACCATCCAAGCCTGTATAAAGAGTAATTCCAAAACTCTGGCCATTTCTTTATGAAATTATATTGTAAATCATTAACAAACAACAGACTTGCATGGCTGAAAAGAATCTGTGAGGCCTACATTCTCTTCCACATGACTGCTCTGTGGACACTTTCATCCCAGAACAGGAGAACGGGAACTTCACAGGAAGCAATAATAGGACTGGGCATCTAAGGAAGGCTTCAGGACTCACTGCCGGTGGAGCCTGGGAAAACTGCTGAAGACAGCCCTCAGCTGGATCATTGGGACACTTACTGAAACAAAGTAGCAGGGGGAAGAGCTGGATTTGAAAAGGACTTCTTAAAAGTCCTGCCCGACCCCATGGCTCCAGGGGCACAGGACAGACACTCCAAGCATTCTGCTCAGGTCAAGTAGTCCAGCAGATTTCAGTCACCCAGAGAACCAGGCCCACAATGGATAGAAGGATAACAAACCTCCCACCAGCAACTCCCCGACCTCACTCTTTCATCCTTTTCCATAGTTCTGTTTACCTGGAAACAGCTGGGACAGGATAAAAAGTACCGTAAGAGTCAGGAGCGAGTATTTCATGATCTTTGAGAAGGACATGGCACATCCAAGAGTCCAGAACACTCTGTGGTGGGGCTCTGGACTCAGGTTTTATTTGCTTCCATGGGGTGGAGTCCAGAGAGTGAGCAATGAGTAATGAATGATGCAGAGAGAAGTATAAAGAGCATTGGTTTTTGGCAACCAGCAGTAAGTGATCTCTCTCTACTCCAAACACTTTTCTAGGTACTTGGGGGGAAGGCAGAAGAACAGAAGAGAGGTTTAAAACCATCGTAGAAGTAGACACAGAGAGGACAGGCATACTAGGAAGTCTTCCTTTCATGCATGAGAGTGTCACTGTACATCAACATGTGTGACATGGCATGGAGGTCAGCTGAAGATTCATTGTGGGCAGAAATTGTCCCTTTACTTTGTTTCTAAGGATAGAGATGCCAATGTAGGTGCCTCACGAAAGAATGTTTTAATGACATGAATGAACATATTTTTATACAATGTTGGGTAACAGAACCCCAGAGTAAACTCTTCCTGTAACTGTAGCTGAATTCCCTGTGGCCAACCTTTCTCCAGCCCCTCCTGCACCCCNNCTCTCCATAACTTCTGGAGACCATTCTACTCTCCATTCTATGAGGTCAGCTTTTTATACTCTGCATGTAATTTTCCATCACGGTTGGAGACCATTTTCTCCTCAATGTGTGTTCTTAGGGTCTCTGTTGAAGACGTATATGGTCATGCTGTTGAGAGGGGTCTTACTGCTTTCCTCTGTGTTCTATCCCATGGTTCTATGGGTTTGTTTTCATACCAGTACTATGCTGTTTTGATTACAACAGCTTTGGAGCGTATTTTGCAGTCAGATAGTAGCATGTTTCAAAGCTTCCTGTTTTGTTTTTGTTTTTTGTTTTGTTTTTCAAGATTGCCTTGATGAATGTGTGTGTGTGTGTGTGTGTGTGTGTGTGTGTGTGTTTCCACACAAATTCTTGGCTTTTTCTTCTTGTCAGCAATGTCGTTGGAATTTTGACAGGGGTTCACTGAATCTGCAGCCACTTTGCCTAGCGTACTAGTTACTCTCCTGTTGCTGCACCATGTCCAGTGCAGCTTGGAGAAGGAATGGTTTATTTGGGCTTATGGTTCCATCATTGTCATGGCAGAGGAGGCACAGCAGCAGGCAGACATGGCTGCTGGCGCAGGATGCTGAGAGCCTTCATCCTTTACCATAAACATACCTTTCACCATCACCATAAGTACAAAGCAGAGAGAACCAGCTACAGGTNGGATGAGATCATAAGCTCTCAAAGCTGTTCCCCTAGTGCCATACTTCCTCCAGTAAGGCCACATCTACTAAGCTTTCCCAAATAGTGCCACCAACTGGGGACCAAGTGTTCAAGTACATGAACCTGTTACAGATATTCTCATTCATACTGGTAGTATGGACCTTTTAACAATAGTAAGTCATCCACACCATGAGCATGTAGTGTCTTCTCACTTTTTCTATCTTCTTCACTCTTTCATCAATGTTCTACAGTTTCTATACATTTGTGATGGTTTGAATAAGATGTCCCACATGGTCCCAGGTGTTTGAATACTTGACGCTAGTTGGTGGAGCTGTTTGAGTAGGCCTAGGAGGTGTGGTCTTGCTAGAGGAAGTACGTCACTGGGAAAGGGCATTGAGGTTTTCAAAGTCACACAATGCCATTCCTTGTTCACTCTCTGCCCTGTGTTTGTGGATCGAGGTGTGAGCTCTCAGCTTCCAGCTCCNGCCGCCATGTTTGCCTGCTGCTCCACTTCCGTGCCATGCTAGTGACGGACTCTAACCCTCTGGAACCACAAGCCCCAAACAAACCCTTCCTTCCATAAACTGCCTTGGTTATGGTATTTTATCACAACAGGAAAGCAACTAAGACCACACCTTCTACCCTTTGGTTTAAATGAGTGGAAGATCCTGAGATTATATCTTACTGGATGGAGTCTTTAAAAAAAGTTGGGGGAGGGGGAGCTGGAGAGATGGCTCAGTTAAGAGCACTAACTGCTTTTTCAGAGGACCCGGGTTCAATTCCCAGCACCCATGTGGCAGCTCACACCCATCTATAACTCTAAGATCTGACAANTTCACACAGACATACATGCAGGGAAAGCACCAATGCACACAAAATAAAAACAAATAAATTATTTAAAAAAGGAATTTGTGTCATATTTGTGCTTTTTCTTTTAAGTGCCTGGGATTTGGCAAACCCTTTCAATCTAAATATTTACACTTTTCTTCATTGTAAGAAGCCTTCCCCCAAGACAACAGCTTCCACCTTTTATATTTCATTGGCCATTGTGAGCCCTCTCTCCCATTTGCTTTATACACCATCAGTTTAATTCTTGTTAGCATCCCTTNTCTTTCCCATTACTGTGACTTTAAACTGATTTTGAGTTCTGGAAGATATTTCTTCTGCTCCACCTGTACTTCCTTGAAGGTTGTTGTCATGCCAACATCTAAACTTTCATCTGGTTAATCTATTAGTTTTGCTTCATCAAGGAGACAGTAGGAGTGAATAAATGGGCTTTGTCTGCACTCCTTGACCCTTCGGGGGAGCCGGTAATCACAGGGTAATAGCTTTTTAAAATACCAGGGAAGTGCANGTGCTATGATGGCTGAGTTGATCCTGGAATTTGCATCCTGAGCTGGAAAAGCAGTGACTGGTGATCACATGCCCTCATCGTAGAGGGCCAGGGAGACAGGAGCTATGGTCTTCTCATCTTTGGTCTCATTCTTTATGTTATGATAATTACCCAAATACAAATNAGGGTGTACCAGAGGCATTGAAAACAGATGACTGTCACTACTTCCCCTGAGCTAAGGGCTAGAATTCAGACCCACACCATCTGTCATCAGAGGTTTATGACACTGATATACTTTCTGTGACACACACTTTTTAAAAGAGAATGCCAGCCCCTCCCAAGGCAGCATTTCCCCAGAGCCTCTCCCAGCAGCACTGGGCCTTTCTTTCATCCCTTCCTCTTCTGGTTTCAAATTTCTCTCTACTGTTTCTCTCCCTTTCTCAGAGAGGATTCCTTCTCTGCTCTCTATCCTTATCTGACATCCAGGGAGCCCAGAATTCTTGTGCCCTTAAGCATTTTGTGACATGTTTCAATGATTACCTTGATGAACTTCAGCTCCTCTTCAGTTTATCAAATAATAACCTTATTTTGATGTTAGTATGTGGCCCAATAGACCACAGTGGCAAGTTCACACGAACAGTTGTGCACTTCTGTCTTGTGTGGAGACACTAGAGATTGCTCCTCTTTGCCAAATTNCTCTCTNAGTTAAAGGAGTGAATAGCCAGGTCATGCCTTCACCTGTGTNATGCCTTACCAAGCTCGGGCTTCTAATACCTGGGGTATGACAAACACATTGAGTATTTACCACTGTTTTGTTAAACTTAATTAATCATTTAGCTTATTTCTTTATCATATGTGTACATGTGTGTGTATGTGTGTTGTGGCCAGAGGCCAATCTCAGGTATCATTTCTCAGAAATACTATCCACCTTCCTTTTTGAGAAAGTGTCTCACATTAACCTGGAGCTCACCAATTTGGCTGGCTTAGCTGGCCAGTGAGCTCTGGGGCCTCTCCAGTACTGAGATTAGAAATATATGCCACGACATCTGGCTTTTTTCTAATGTGTATTCTGAGAATTGAACTCGGGCCCCCACACTTGCACCACCAATACTTTACCAACTGAGCCATCTTCCTGTCCTCTCTACTGTTGTCTTATGACTGATATCAATAGCTTAGTGACTTAAAGTGGCCGTAGACACTCAGTATCTCCCAGTATCTACGGTTCAGGGTGAGGCGTGTTTGAGCTGGGTGAGCTGGCTGTGGCCTCTCAGGAGGTTGCAGTTAGATAGCCACAGAGGCAATAGTGACCTTAAGCCTCAGGGGGAACTGGAGATTGTTCTTTTATGTGGATGATAAGTATGTGTTGGCTGCTGGTGGATGGCCTCTCCTTCTCTGTACCTGAAAATCGGGTAACAGAGATTTCCAGGGAGTGAAAACCTTTAGAGACTTTGGAATGGGTGGCAGGGACAGCAGCATGGCTCACTACAGGAGATGGATAATTTATCAGAAAGAATGAATTTAGCATCGCCTAGGAGNTTTGTAAGGCTCGGCTCTGTGAGGACATTTCCAGAGAGGATTAATTAGGCAGGAAGACCCCACCTGAAAGTGGACAGCACTGTCCCANGGGCTGGGGACCTGGCTGTAATAAAAAGAGAATATAGAAGAATCCAGTGACGTGCCAGCGCTCCCCCTTCCTCTCTGCTTTCTGTCCAGCATGTGAGAGCCTCTCTACCACACACTCCCAATACCATGAGGTCTTCCCAAGTACTTAGGGCCAAGCAGCCATAGACTAAGCCCTCTGAAGTTGTGAGTCAAATTAAATCTTTCTTCCTTTAAGGGTTTATATCAGATATTTTGGTCAGAGTTCTGAAAAGCTAACTGATCCTTATCCATGTCTATCTCCTTAGTGAGTTGGCTCCAGGGAGATGGGCTTTATCCCATCCCAGGCACTTCCTCCATTCTTAACTCAGAACCTTGCCACACATCACTTGTGAACTGGCTGGTTTTTGTGTGTCAACTTGACACAANACTCATCAGAGAGAAAGGAGCCTCAGTTGAGGAAAGGCCTCCATGAGATCTAGCTGTAAGGCATTTTCTCAATTAGTGATCAATGTGGGAGGGCCCAGTCCATGGTGGGAGGTGCCATCACTAGGCTGGTGGTTCTGAGTTCTATAAGAAAGCAGGCTGAGCAAGTCAAAAAAAGAAAAATGTAAGCAGCACTCCTCCATGGCCTCTGCATCAGCTCCTGCCTCCAGAATCCTTCCCTGTTTGAGTTCCTGTCCTGATTGCCTTCAGTGATGAACAGCAATGTGGAAGTGTAATCCAAATAAACCCTTCCCTCCCCAACTTGCTTTTTGGTGATGGTGTTTTGTTGAAGCAATAGAAACCCTAACTGAGACAAATTGGTACCAGGAGTTGGGTATTGCTGTGACAGGCCTGACCATGTTTTGGGAGGATTGTGGAAGGACTTTGGAACTTTGGAACTTTTAGAAGAACTATTGAGTGTTAAGAGCACAGTGGGTTATTCTGTGGGGGCTTGGAAGATAAGAATGTTGAGAGCAATGCAGACAATAGAGGTCTGGCTTGTGAAGTTTCAGAGGGAAGTTTAAAGACTCTATCAGGGCCATTTGTTATTTTGAATTAAGAGTCTGTGGTTCTGGTTAGCTGAGGCTGAAGAATCAGCTGTGATGAACAAGATACCAGAACCACTAAAGCAAAACTTTGCTTTTCTGGGGTATTTGATGCTGGTCAGCTGGAGCTTAGAAATTAAAGGCAGTTAAGAAGAGACCAGCATCACTGAGGTGAAATCTTCTGGGAAGTGTTTCCTAAGAGCACAGAGAAGCTGTGTTCCAGAGGCAGCCAAGGTTGGCCTCATGCTGGCAGCCAGACTTGGTAATGTGTAAGAGTCACCCAAGTGGTACTGGTTTTCAGGACATGAAGGGGTCATGGAGAACAGCTGAGGCTTGGCACTGTGAGNGGCCAGGAAAGGCCATAGGTAAAGGTGCAACCTCAGTGGCAGTTGAAGGCCCAAGATTGAAGGGGTCATGCAAAGAAGTTGAGGCTTGGCACCATAAAGAGAGCCTATGAGAGGATATTGTTAGAAGTGCAGCCCAGTTGCAGCAGAGACCCCAGCATTTTGGAGGTACCAGTACCATGGGAGGACCACCAAGAACAGCAGCAGCAGTGGAGTGGGGCCAGCTGGGGCCTAGAAGATGAGCTGTGTGCGCTGCAGNGGGCGGAGTCAGAGAAGTTACTCAAGCCCTTTGGAGGAGCCCAGACGATAGTGAATAAATCCCAGATAATTGTCTATTGGGTTATATTTATACCATTAGGAGATAGGTTTTGCTTTGTTCAGATTGTAATGGTGTCCAGGTTCTTCCCTCTTGAAGATGGTATTTAATATAATTTTGGTTTTTACAGCTGAAAGACTTTGAACTTTTAAAAGAGATTTGGGATATTTAGAGAGAGTGGATATTTTAGAAAGACTGGAATTTTAATGTGTTTGAGTTTGTAAAGACTGTTGGGATTTTCAAGTTTATTTATGTTTTTAATGTGAGATTAGACGAGATCCCCAGCCCTCACTCTGCACAAAAACCAACTCAGCAAATCAAAGACCTTAACTTATACCCGAAACTTTGAAACTACCAGAGGAGAGCTTGGGCAAACTGCTCCAAGATGTAGGCAGANGCTGGGGCTCTCTGAAAAGGACTTCTGTGGCTCAGGGAATAAGCTGAAGAGTTAGCAGAAGGCATTACATGGAGTTTAGAAGGTTCTGCGTGGCCAAGGAAACAGTCACCAGAGTGAAGAGGTGGCCGACAGAACAAGGGCAAGCCTTTTCCCATACACAGCAGATAGGGGCTTGGNGGCTTGTCATCATCCTGTCGGTAAAAGGCTAAGGGACCACACCGACAGTTCTCAAAAGAAGAGACACAATGGCCAAAACATTTTAAAGGAATCCATCAGACAAATGCAAATTAAGCCTACTTTGAGAGTCTATCTCNCCCTAGGCAGAATGGCTATCATCAGGAAATCAAATGATACCCAGGCATGGTGGTACATTATAAGTTCAAGTCCAGCCACATCTGTGTAGTGAGTTCCAGGCCACCCAGAGCTANATAGTGAGACCCTGTCTCAAACACCCTAGCAAAGCAGAGAGATAAAATGAAGATGCCATGGAGTTTAGTCTCACTGTCAGTGAGAACATAGACGTTCATAGCCACTGTGAGATCTGTGTGGAGATGCATCAGTTACAATATCTGATGAAAGCGACTTAAGAGAGGAGGGGATTTTCCACTCAGGGTTTGAGGATCTAAACTCCATCATGAAGAGGAAGGTGTGGCGGCAGGAGCATGGAGCAGCTGTAGTCAAGGAATGGAGAGGTTTGGGTTTATTTATTTTATGTGCAAGCGTGCTTTGCCTTCATGTATGTATTACTGCTTGTGTACCTGGTACCTGAGACAAGGAATAGGTGTTGGATCCTGTAACTGGGGTTATGGGTAGTTGTGAGCCATCATGTTGGTGCTGGAAATGGAACCTGAGTTCTCCNCAAAAGTCACAAGGACTCCAGTCCCCTCTGCTTTCTTTCTGTTTTCTTTTTATTCAGTCTGAGACCCACTGGATGATGCTGCCTCCAGGCAGGGCAAGACTTCCTCCTCAGTTACACCTTTCTGGAAACATCTGTACAGGCATGCCCAGTGGTTTGACTTTACATCCAACCTGACAATGGAAAGTAATTACCATACAAATTCTTTAAAAAAAAAGATAAAAATGAGATGTAGAAACATCACGTGACCCAGCTGTATCATTCTTGGGTATATATACACCCAAGGGAGTTTAAGCAAGAGCATCTCGGTTTATTGCTGCACCAGTCACAATGGCTAGGAAATGGTGCCAGCCTCGATGCCCATCAATAGGAAATGGAGAAAGAAAGTGTAATACACACACATAATGGAATTACTCTGCCATAGGGAAAAGTTAAACCATAGCATACACAGGAAACATAAAACATGGCAGGAAAACGGGTGGTGCTGGAAGTCANGATGTTAAATGAAACAAGCCAGCCTCAGGCATATACCAAGTGAGGAACCTAGCTCAATGGGTGGGATCTTCATCTGTTGCCCTCCATCTGATATTTTGAGGCAGGGTCTCCCGCTGAGCCTGGAGCACACTGATTCAGCTAGACTGGCTGGTCAGTGAGCCTCAGGGAATCCTCCAGTNTCAGTTTCTCTAGCACAGGGATTGGAAGTGTGTGCCACCACACCAGGCTTCTTATGTGGGTGCTAGGGATCTGAACTTGGGTCTTCAGGCTTGCACTGGAAGTATTTAGCNGTGGAACCATGTCCCAGCCTCCCANNGGCTGTTTTAACTCTTTATCTTCCACATACATTTGCTTCTTGTCTAGGGCTGAGAATTCTNATCAGCAGGATAGGCCACAATGACTGATACCTGAAGCAACAATGTTCTTTTTTGANGTTCAACTTGTCCTGATTCTCAGATTGCTTGGGACAGCAATTCCTTTCAAGCTCTTCCCTGTATCCATTTACCCTGACTCGCATATATTCTAGAAGCTTCCATCTAAAATNATAACTCTCCTTCATCAATATCATGAATAGTGTGGGNTGTCTTCATTATATACAAAGGTGGTTATTGATCGGCATTTTCTTACTTTCCTCATGAATGCAGAGAACACAAACTCCCCCTTTGTTTCCCCAACAAAGTTTCGAGAGCTTTTAACCACCTAACAAATGATGCCATTCAATAGATTGGCTAAGCCAAGCNAANGATACAGAGCTGAGCTTAGTGAGTCATCAAAAGAGAGAAGATTAATTCTCTGAAGACACTAACAGAGCCATTTCTCCAGGAGTCTGTGGCGTATTGGGGATTTTAAAACGCTGTAGCAGTTGTTTGAGGGCTTTGATCTGATGTACGTTCCCGGGTGTTTTTATTTGAGGACTCCCATCATACTGGCAGGAAGGGAACCCTGTTTTTTGTCATCCTGCAGTAATCCCTCTACCTTTGAGTGATGGCTGGGGTAGGATTTTATCTGCTTCCAGGTAAGTCCTCTTAGTTTAGGGTTAGTGAACAAAGCCTGGGCCTGCGTCCAGTGCACGGAGCTGCTGCCCCCTGGAGGGTGTCTTTGGAATCACAGGACGCTCAGGTTAAGGCGCTGCCTCTCTGAATTCTCCTTGAGTCTCAGAAAGGAGTTTCCATGCAATTTTGAACTTGCCCGAGAGTTTGTTTCCTTCTGGTGTTTGACTGTGAGGCTTTCTCTGTGTGTGAACTTGAGAATTGAGGGATCGAGTGCAGGATGCATGAAGAGTGTGTAACCCAGGTCTGTCTCCCCGAGGCTGCCTGGGCACTGGACATTGCAGAAGCCTCCGTTCTTTGACAGCTGCGCAGATATGCTAACTCTGCGTCAAGAACTTCCTTTCCAGACTCTCTCTGGGTTAATAGAAAGGGTTTAGAGGTTTTGCTGTCTCCGAAAACACACTAACGCATTCCGAATGTTATAAATTCATGGAAAAACTCTCCTGCTCAGGAAGGTGGTAAGCAATTGAGGAACTGAGTGACCAGGTATGCTTTCTAACACGCAAATACAGCAAGTCAATTAAAGAACTAAGACTTCAGAGGACTGAATCAGGTATCTACTTGAAAAAGTACTTTGCAAGTAAAGAAATTACCTAATTGTTTAACATCATATAATCCTTTCCTATATCAAAGCATCACAGCACTAAAATATACACTTTAAAAAACTATTTATTTAGTATGCCCGAGTGTTTTGCCTGCATGTGTGTGCGTACCCCATCATGCCTGGTGATTGTGGAGACCAGAAGAAAGCATCAGATCCCCTGGAACTGGAGTTACAAATGGTTGTGAGCCACAATGTGGGTGCTGGAAATCCAACCTAGGTCCTCTACAAGGGCAGTCAGTGCTCTTAATTGCTAAGCCATGTCTCCAGCCCCTAAATATATACTTAGAACTCAAAGTTTTGCTCTTTTTTTTTTTAATGATGTGGTGGGCTAAATTGACACCACAAAAGGTTATAAAAATGATTTAATTTTATTTTTCATGAAGAGTTTACTTCTGCTAGAAATCAAGGCATTTTATGATCTTTCAGAAGTGAAATAGGAAATTTATAAATAACAAACATGTGCCAACCTGATCAAAATCTCAAAGATCTTCAAAATCATTTTAATGGTATCTGCTTGAAAGAGATTTCAGATGAGAGAGAAATCTCAGTTAGTTAATAACCTCACTGTGTTCCTCTGGAGGGGACATGAGGAACACGGACCAGCCATTGCTAGGTTTATGAGTAACTGTAAATGCCATCACGCTCTCCCTTGTAAGAATACATGGTTGAGAGATTTTTATAGCGATAGTGAGTTCCCATTAATACTCCCAAGCAGGGGAAGTATTTTTTATTTTTATTATTTGATGAAGTGTGGGTTAAAAGAAGTCTAAATTTATTCTCTTTGAATTTGTCTCGGTGGGAAAGAGAAATACAAATAAGAGTTTTTAGTTTGCCAGGAACTTTTAAGGTGTTTATCATTTTGCAAACTGGTTGAAGTAAATAACCATATTGCTCACAGTTAGCTTGTAGATTGGACAGGCTTTTGTTAGTTATAATAAAGTCTCAGAGTGTAGGAATATAAATACAGACATAAACAGGTCTTTGACATAATTTCAGTATACAGCATCTATAACTTGGTTCTCATAAACCTTAGGCAACATTTCATCTATGCACACATTATTAACTTGGGTATTTATACCATTGAGTAGAGGTAGGGGTTTTTGTTGCTTGTTTTCTTGAGTTTTGTTTCTCTCTTTTTCTTGCTTTGTGGCCCCAGCTGCCCTTGAACCTGCAGCTGTCACCCTCATTATGCCAGCTGAATGCTGATTCCATACGTGAGCCGCCTTGCCAGCTTGGGGTACAGCTTTATGGTGTCCTTTTTTCTCTGACAAATTATTGTTATGAACTTTGATTTTATTGTCTTTTAGAGTTAACTTAAAGATATCTTCTAAAAATCTATCATTGATTTAAGATCTCCAGGAGAATGGAGTGTTTTGATAATTGGGTCAAAATCTGCCTTGATATTTTTAAAGAAATTTAAATGTAGAGAAACAGATAAAGTAATATCTGTAGTTGTTACATAGNCTTTTTAAAACTTATTCATTCTCACTGAAATAATTTTATCTTATTACCCAAGTTATCAAAATTTCAACAGTTACAGATAATCAAGTTGTCAAAGTACATTTAAATACATTTGACAAAGAGTTGGTTTCAAACATAATTTTTAAGCTTAAATGATGTTCATTCATAGTTGGTTAATTATATACAGTATATGTATATGTAAAAGATATTAAAACTATTGATNAAATTTGAATTAATAGAAGAAAAAGAACTGATAGGTAAGCAAAAATAAAGTTGCATCTGGGGCTCAAGAGATGGTTCAGCAGCTAAGAGCACTGGCTGCTCTTCCAGAAGACACAGGTTCAACTCCCGGTACCCACATGGTGGCTCACAGCATCTGTAACTCCATTTTCTGGGGAGCCGATACCCTCTTCCGTCCCCCTGGGCACGNGACATGCTTGTGGTGCACTGACATGTGTAAACCAATCACATATANACCCAGACACATAAAAAACAAACACAAAAAATCTTTAAAGACAAAGTTGGACCTNTGAAGTCCTCATCATGAGCAGGGAACTATCCCATGGTGCAGCGGGCGTTGTATAGGTCAGCCGATCTCACCCTTCCACAAGTGTGTTTTCTCATTTGTCAAAGAGCAACAGCGACGGTTCTCATGCACATAAAGCATTTTGTAATTTAGAGCTAACTGCAGTGCAGGTGTCACAGAGACCCTAACTGGATCTGGGTCCCTTGGAGTCTTCTCGGTTGAAATGCAGAGGCAACTTTGTCCCCTTCTCTGAGAAGCGCTGGCTGCAGAGTTCCTCCAGGATCAAGGCTGAGACATGAGGTGGCAGCCATTTTTAGCACAGGGCACTTTCCCTGGAAACTACTCGTGCCCTGGCAGCCAAGGGAGTGGATGCTTCAGTCCTCCTGGGGACTCTAGAAGGCAGGACATGCCATAGTCTAAGATGGAAACCTCTCAGAGCTGACCTCTTACATCTGGTGGATAATCTGAAGAAATTGTGAGTAGCTACCGTGACCAAGATGTGCACTGTGCGACTGGGAAAACCAGGCCTCCTACTCCACTCTTATTTTTTTCATTTTTTCTAAGATTTATTGATTTCTATTTTATATGTATGAGTGTTTTGCCTGCACATATGTCTGTGCACCATGCATGTGCCTGGTGCCCAAAAAAGGCATTGGGTCTCCTGGGTTTGGAGTTACAGATGGGTGCAAGCCACTATGTAGGTACTGGGAATCAAACCCAAGTCCCCTGCAAGAACAACCAGGGAGTGCTCTTAACTACTGAGCCCTCTCTCCAGCCCTCTGCTATTTTCTTTTTGAATCCACACAATGGGCTGTTAATTCATGATGTATAGACCCGAGAGGTTTCGGTTTTGCAGTTAATGGGTGGCTTTAACCCACAGTTTACAAATTCTCACCCAAAAGAAGCATCTTGAGGGAAAAACAGCACTTGACGTTAATTATGGGACTAATNTCTTAGATTCACATATCAAAGTGATAGGAGCAATGATGACGATGATGAAGACAGGGTGTTCTTAGGAAGTCTTGAACATAGAAAAGGAGAGCAGGGGATGACGTGTGGATGGGCTCTGATGGGGTGGCCTGGCTCAAAGGAAAGATTCCGAGCAACTGAAGACGTTTTCAATAAAGAATAGAAAAAGCCCAACTGGGCTGAGTGTGTAGCTGAGCTGATAGATTGCTTGCTTTCCAGACAAGCATTACACCCTGTTGATGAGTTTTGCCCCCCACATAATTTGTGCTTTCTTATCTTTACAATGTACAGTATTTTGAGGGTGCTGAACAGACAACTCTAGCAGTGACGCTTAGAGATGTCTGCATACTCTGCAGCCTTGACTTGCAGACAACAAAATTCCGCCTCTGCGACTTCCAGTGGAGCGCAGCATGTTGGAAAGAGGAGTCTGGGGAGGAAGCAAAGCCGCTATAGCAAATTAAAGTTTGAGGTACAGCGCCACCTAGTGGCCATAGGGAGGAACGTTGTCAGGGTGACGCACTGGGTTTTCCATTGTTTAAAAAAAAATTGTGTTCATTTCTCTATTTCTAGGTTTTGTTTTTTGTTTTTTGTGTTTTGTTTTAGTGGTTGTTGCTTCGAGACAGAGTTTCTCGGTGTAGTCCTAGCTGTCCCGGAACTCGCTCTGTAGACCAGGCTGGCCTCGAACTCAGAGATCGACCTGCTTCTCCCTCCCGAGTGCTGGGATTAAAGGTGTGCGCCGCTGCCACCACCACCGACTATATTTCAAGTTTTAAACCCACATCTCCCTCCATTAAGACAATCAAAAGATGTTGTCATATTGGTAGTATTTGTGATTTTTTTTATCTTTTCTGGAAGATGAAAAATCAGAGACATTCACTGGCTCTTCCAATTCCTCCATAAAACACAGAATAAGCAAGAAAAACGACCCCAGAGGTTTCTAATCTAAATCCAGTGCTAAGCATATTTAGACTCTTTTTGTTTGTTTTTGTTTTGTTTTGTTTTGTTTTGTTTTTCGAGACAGGGTTTCTCTGTGTAGCTTTGGCGCCTTTCCTGGAACTCACTCGGTAGCCCAGGATGGCCTCGAACTCACAGAGATCCGCCTGCCTCTGCCTCCCGAGCGCTGGGATTAAAGGCATGCACCACCACCACCCGGCCATATTTAGCCTCTTAATGACTATAAAGAAAATATAGGTACAACTGTATCATTTGTTTCCTGTCTTCGTGAGGAAAATGTACATTGTTTAAGATAAAGCTATGCCCCATGCTTCTTCTCTGGAGCTGTGGGCCCTGGGGAAGCCCTGTCCCTTGCATCTGTGACACTGGGCACTCAGACCTGTGCCTCTTTCCCTCTCTATCTCCCCTCCACTTTTCATTCCCCCCTCCTTGCTTTCTTCAATGCCCTCACGTGGCTGGACGCCTGAGAAACGCTCCAGAAACACTCAGAGCAGAGGGGGCAGTTTGCCATTTTCAGTGTTTTCTTCTAACAAGAATATGTGTCCCATTTCAAAAAGCTGGAAGAAAGGGTTTTGAGGTTTTTCACCACAAAAGAGATGGTGATTGCTTGAAAATGGATGGATTTGTTTCCCCTGATTTAAATACTACGCAGAGCACCGCTGCATCAGAACATCACATGGACCCCAGGAGATGGTACTATCTATGTGCTTTTATGTATCAGTTAAAAATACACCAACCCACCCCCAAACTTTTCATGATTACTCGTGCCTAACTGCAAAGGACAAGTGGGTTTTTTTTTTTCAGTTTGACAAATGCAAATTGGTACAGCCCTTATAGGAACGAGTATTTATTGGGATATTTAGAAAAACTCAGAACAGCTATTGTATGATTCAAAAGTCCAAGTACTGAGTATTTACCCAGAGAAAAGGAAGCCAGTGTCTCTTAAAGACATTTATTCTCTCCTGTGGCCAAGGCATGACAAACATCCCACACGTCTATTGCAGAAGATCTGATATCAAGAACCCGTGTAAGCTTGTGGTCTATAATAATGGAATATGATTAACTTGAGATACTATCCAGCCATGAAGAAGAAGGAGCCTCAATCTGTGACAACACAGATAAACTCAGAAGACAATGCGCTAAGTGAAGTGAGCCAGGCAGAGACAGTGACCTCCTGGTGTCACTTATCTGCAGAATCTATTGTCAAGCAGACTGTGCAGTTGCCAGGGAGGGGGAAGGAGAAGTGGGGGAGACACTGGTCAGGGGCACAAAGTTTCAGCTTTGCAAGGTGAAAAAAGCTCTCAAAGTCTGGGGACAAAGCATGGAGACAAAGCATGGGGACAAAGCATGGGGATTATAACAACACTGTGGACTTGCAATGTGCTGGTGGATCTGAAGCATTCTCACCCCCCAAAAAGGAAGAGGAAAAGAAGAGGGTAAATGGTACCTGTGTGAGCCACTGGCTGTGCTGTCATCTGGATTATGTGAAATATTTCCAAATGTATATTAGCATCAAACTTTGTAAAGCTGAAGGAGATGAAACCGTTAACTAAAGCAGATTATAAAACAGTCCATGTAGTAAGATTTCATCCCAGTAAAACTTATGCATAGGAAGAGCTACCTGATAATATGCAGCAGGTGCTGGCTGGTGAAGTCTAGACGATAGGCAGTTGTATATTCATTTGTGCTTGGCTGTATTTTAATACATACATTGCATTTTAAACTACTGTTTAAAAATGACACGAGCATTAAATTCTAAACATCAGGAAAATAGCAGTGTGAGATGTAATTAAGCCTAGACACTTGACTTTATTGCAACCAAGCCAATGAACAGAAGTTGTCTGCAAAACAACAGGAGTAACAAAGCCAGAATTGTGACTCCTTCTAAATGTAAATAAGTGAACAGATTCCTGACATTTCCCCAAGAGATAAATGAAGACAAAGTTAAAAACAACAGAAAGCTGAAAATATCTAGACAGCAACCAAAATGAAGAACAAATATCTCTATGATGAGTACATATGTGTAAGAAAAGAAAATACAGCAAAGAAAAACAATCCACCAAGTATCACCCTGGAAGAGACAAATGGCCCCAAGAGAGGCCTCTGCTCCCATCAAGCACCAGACTCGTAAAGGACTAACATTGAGTACTGTCTGAGAGAGAATAGTCTTTCTCATGTTTTTTTTTTCCCCAATTTATTCTCTGTTGTGTCCTGGTTACATAAATTGTTAATGAACTGTGTGATCGCCTCAGACCTAGCAAACTTGGAAGGAACGGCTAATTCCTGTGCTGAACGAGCTGTCCCAGAACACAGGGGAANTGCACAAGCTGCCCAAATGGGTGTAGGAGGTTAGTGTTACTGTGATTTCTGAGACAGATAAAAGCAGAGAGGCCCCAGGGATGAACCTATAACCATTGGTCTGCTAAAAAGATGTGGTATCAAACCACCGTCAGAATTTGTACCCCACAACTGGTCAGACTGAAGAGAATCAGTGACAGGAAATGTTCAGACACAAATGGGACATCTCTATCGTCACTATCCCCAAGCTTCAGGGACCATTAAGGAAGAGGGGTTGGAGGGGTTGAGGAGGACTGAGATGCAAGTGTCTTCTCAGGACCATCACACTCAAACTCACAATAGCTGAGGCTTCTGCAACAAGACCAAGCCCATCAACATCTTAGTACAGGACGGTGAGGAGCTCATGAGCCCCANCTCTAAGTGAGAAGCTATTGAGATTAGATGGACTCTAGGAGGAGGGAGACTGAGTCAGTTTTCTTTAAGGATGTGGTCCCTGGTAGGTTGACTACACTTCAGTGGATGGCGCCACACCCAGGAGTATAGATACAACACAGACTAGATTGGATGGGCTATTTTTTTTAAAGACACAAATGGGGGGCGTAGGAAGATGGGGAGAGATCTGAGGAAAGTTGATGAATATGATCAAAACACATTGTATGAAATTTTCAAAGAATTAATAAAAACACTCTATTAAAAAGAACAAGAAGGAGTAGGAAACAATGGACCACATCTCCTCTAAAATCTAACTAAAGCTGTGGGTAACCACAGCTGACTAGAGGTCAATCTGATATAACCAGTTGGGACACATACGAAATGTGTGAGGATAGTGTCATGCCAGGAAAATCCAACAATGCACCTCTCTGCCTCAGTAGACAAAGTGTGAAGAATATCCCCCCACCCCTGCTTGCCTCAGATCATATGGAAATGATGTCAGGTTTTGGAAGCCAATCATGGTGGAATAATTTAACTACTTGAGAGGAGGAACCTGTCGAGCATGCTGAAAACTGAACGCCAAAACCATATGGCAAATGAATGGGTTCAAGAAATCTGGTGCGGGTGGAGAAATGGCTGAGGGGTTAAGGGCACTGGCTGCTCTTGCAGAGGACCTGAGTTCTGTTCCCAGGTCCACAAATGGCTGTTACTCCAGTTCCAGGGAATCCAGCGCCCTCCTCTGGCCTCCACAGGTGCTGCATGAATGTGGTGCACAGATGTACATGCAAGCAAAGCTGTCATAGACGAAAAAAATTAAAAAAATAAGCCTTGAAAGAAATTTTAGGCCCTTTCCCTTTAAATCTAAACAGGGAACCAAGGTTCCTACCAAATGTTCTGAGTACTTAGCATCACAGTACTAAGTACAGCGCAGCTCCCTGCCTCTATGGAGTTTGACAGCTCATTCAAAGATTTATGGGGCCGGGCGATGGTGGCACACGCCTTTAATCCCAGCACTCGGGAGGCAGAGGCAGGCG
>LZPO01035054.1:13724-42300 GCA_001675575.1 Neotoma lepida | reverse complement strand
CTGGAAGAGCAGCAAGCAGCCTTGACCCCTGAGTCTTCTCTCCAGTCCCAGATACAAAGAATTTTTATGAACTGGTAAAAGAACTCAAGACGTTCACCTCAAGAAGATTATGGACATTTGTCATTGTTTAGGGGGTTTAGTTACAAATTGTTATTGGTCATTGTCAGAAAAAAAAACTGAACAAAAGAGATTAGGTTCAGAGATCTCTGAAAAGAAAAAGAAGGGATATAGTATAGAAGTGATGGAATAAAAACATGGATTGTTGCGTCTACTTTGGAACAACAACAACAACAAAAAAGGACTCCCCACAAAGCCAGTAGAACAGTGTGGTGCTCACATAAAAACAGACACGCAGACTAATGAAACAGAATAGAGCTCAGAATGAAACCTGTGTACACACGGTCACGTGACTTTGGTGGATGACAAGATGACCACACTGAGGAAAGGACAGTGTGTGAACAAATTACATTCTTACTAATTGTGATGGCTATTCTTTGTGTGTCAACTTGATTATATCTGGGATGAACTACAATCCAGAAATGGAGGGCACACCTGTGAGAGATTTTCTGCTTGGGAAGAAATACCTTTTATCTGGTCCATACCTTCTGCTAGAAGCTTGTATAAAGACACAGAAGATGGAAGGTTTTGCTCTTTGCCTGCTTGCTCTTGCCTTGCTAGCTCAACCATTCCTTCACTGGCATTGGCCTGCTTCCTCAGAATTCCGGCATATACAGAGGATGAGCTGAGTTACCCAGGCTTGTGGGACTGAGCAGCTACTGGACTCTTGGACTTTCCTTCACAGCTAGCCATTGTTGGATTAGCTGGACTTCCTCCTATAAGTCATTCCAATGAATTCCCCTTTTATATACATATAGGGATTCATTCCNTAAGTTCTACGACTCTAGAAAACTGCTACTAAAACACTAATATTGAAAATTCAGATGTAAAAAAAAGGGGGGGGTCAAAGGCCTGAAACAAACAAACAAACCAAGAACTTGGATTGAACAACTAAATGGCAAAGAAATATAGGAAAGTCTTCTTATAGGAAAGCCCTCTTATAGGAAAGCCCTCTTAATTTCATTGGTCATTAAGGAAACACATATTGAAACCACAGGAAGCTACCACTACCCCCATCACAAAGTAGCTAAAACTAAGAAGGTTTGACAAAAGATGGCATTAGCGGGTGTGCCTTAAAACAGGGCATCACTTTGAAAAACTATTTGGTAANAGGTACAGGAGTTGAACACCTGCATGTAAGGCTTGTCATTTCCCCACACAAGCGCAGAAAAAGTCATGAGCAAGGCTGCATATACTGGATGTGTTTGTATTGGCCATAACTTTCAGAGACACCAGTGTCTATGGTCTTCATGTGGGTGAATTTGTGATAGTAATGGTATAATATGCAGTAATGAAAACAAATGCGCACTTGCTCACTCCACACACATGAGTCTTCAAGCATCTTGATGAGTTGGAGAGCCAGGAGCAGGAAAAACCCATGGGTTCAGACTTGAACTCAGAATGGCTAACTGAGAAAGGAGAAGCATGGATAGTAAGAAGGCAAGGACTAAGTCAAGGGTTCTCAGTTACAAATACTTCAGTTTTTTGACCCAAGTGGAAACTCCACAGATGTGTTTACAGTGGGTAATTCCCAGGCTGCATACTTCTGACTGGTGCNTTTTCTAAGTACAGTTTATATATTTTAAAAAGACAGTTATTTTTAAGAGTTGTTAGCACAAGCACTATGTCAATTAGCTGTTTTAAATTGTGACTATTAGGTGTATAAAACAATAACAATATAGCTCAGTTATATAGCGCTTGCCTAGCATGCATGAGGCCTTAATCTAATCCCCAGCATTGCAAAAAAGGAGAGGGCCAACAACAAAGTCACATGGTTTTAACACACACACAAACACACACACACACACACACACATACACACACACATACATACACAAGAAAAAACAGATATGATTTTGTTTTGTTTTGTTTTGTTTTGTGTAGCCCCAACTGGCCTGGAACTTGCTTTGGAGACCAGGCTAGCTTCAAACTCACAGAGACCCACCTGCCTTTACCCCCTGAACACAGGGATTAATGGCGTGCATCACCACATCTAGGGGNAAAAAAGTAGATTCTGTTTAAGAAAGGGATTTATGGATTAAGTTATTCTAAAACCCTGAAAATGTTTTTTAGTGTGTGTGTATGAGTGTGTGTGTACATCTTTAAGTTCCCCCAGAGGCCAGAAGAAGGAGCTAGAGTTTCAGGTGCTGGGAATTGAACTCTGGTCCTCTGGAAGAACAGCAAGCTCTCCTAACCCCTGCACTACCTCCTCAGTATTTGTATAAAGATTTGTAGTGATGGCCCTGGTTCTGATTTTTTCCAACACAGTATGTTTCTTTCCTGCCACTCCCCAGCCTCCAGCCATGGCACTAGTCTGAGCCTTCTGTAATGATTTTCTGCGATAGAAAAGCCCACTGTGCACATATAAAATAGACTGGCATTGGTGGTTGTAACAGAAGGAGGTTTATCTCGTTTAATTCTTCTAGGAGAGTAAAAACCTAATTCCTGCATTTTAAACAGGATAAATATGTGTGTGTGCATGTGTGTGCATGTGTGTGCATGTGTGTGTGCATGTGCATGTGCGTGTGCATGCACATATGTGTGTGTGCATGTGTGTGTGTGTGTGCATGTGTGTGTGTGTGCGTGTGCATGTGCGCGTGTGTGTGCATGCACATGTGCATGTGCGTGTGTGTGTGCGTGCACACATGTGTGTGCATGTGTGTGTGTTGGTATGTACATGCGTGTGTTGTACAGGCACACATACATGTGTGTATGTAGACAAGAGGCCAATGTTAGGTGTCTTCTGCACTCGCTCTTCTCCTTTGTGTTTGAGGTAGGATCTCTCACAGAAGCTGGTNTTNGCCGATTCGAGGCCCGGGGATCCTCCTGGCTCTGCCTTTCCAGCACTGGGACTACAGGCCCAGCTGGATCTTATGTGGGAGCTGGGGATTGAACTCAGGGACTCATGTTGACCAGCAGGCTCTTCACTGGTTCAGCCATTCATCCCCAAACCCATTAAAAAATATTATAATATGCTTTGGGCTTTTGTAGAAACCAGTCCTACTGTTTGGACCTAGATATTTTCCCTCATCTTTATATGGGTCTTTAGTTTTGTTAAACTAAGGCTCCACGAGCTATGACGGATTTGCAGTTGGAGTCTCATGGGATCTAATTAGTATAATTATGCTCAGTTTGATTAATTAACAATTCCTTCCAACTGGTACATTCTCGAACCCAATGTTAGGTGATATTTCATGTGTTATTTAGTATTCAAGCAATACTTATTTCTATCTGTGGGAAAGGTTTGAAATGTTATGTTGTCTTGAAATATTAACCACAGACTCAGGTCTGAACATTATAGACAAGTGAAAGATTTCATAGGCAGAACAAAAATTCTGTAGGATTGAGACACTTGACTTTTCATTTTGTTTGTGTTTTTGAGTCAGGACCTNGCTGTGTAGTCAAGGCTGCCCTCAGATTCTCAATCCTCCTGTCTCCTGCTGGAAAGCTATGCTGTCTGCAAGTATCAACCAGACACCTCCTCAGGAGTATTCTTCCACCACTCGGCCACACGATGGTGTGATAAGCCCATGGAATAACGAAGATTTCCTTCCAGTTGTAACCCAGTGAAAGGCTGTGCTCCCTCACTAGATCAGGCGTCAATTCGAAGGGAGAAACATCATGCTTGCTAAAGGGAGTCCATCTTNGTATTTCATNGAGTTAGCAATAAGCCTCTGGCTTGATTTAACTTCNCCAAATAATGTTTTAAGTCANTCATTCCCCTTATTCAAAATGCTGGAGANGGTAAGCCATAGGATGTCACTGATGTTTGTGGGATTTTGCTGAACTCTTGATTGACTGTAGAAAGAGTCCCATTTACGATTCCTGCTGTGCAAGATTAACGTGATATGAAGGGAGCAGGCAAAAGCACCTTGGCCTGAGTACTGACATTTTGACTTCAGACTCCATTTTACNTGTAGGGTGAAATAAAGTTCAGATTCCTAAGCCCCATGGGAGCTGAGAACTTTCCAATGGCTGACTCACCTCCTCCCTAAACCACAGAAATAATCGTTATACACCTTTAGTTCTCTAGAATCATTATGATTGTTCCTAACAACGGAAGGGACAAATGAATCTGATTGGTTGGATTGAAAGGCTTGCGTTGTTACGTNGGTTGACAACAATGGAACATTCAAGGAAGTTCCTAATCTTTGATTTCTGATTGGTGAAAATTGTAACTGTAACTTGGAAACAAATGTTTGTGAATTTCATACTTATAAACCCCACTTCTACCCCTGCTCTGGGCTGTCAGGAGAAACATAGCTCCCGAGTCCTTGTCCTGCAGCCCTGATCAATCAGTGCCCCACTTATATGGTGAATTATTAAAATCTCTGGAACTTGTTAAGTGTTGTCTCTCTCCTTCCTTGTGGCGCAGCATGGGCTAGTGTAACACATATAATTCCCTAAGGCCTCAGTCACCATCTGTTTGGGAATGTGACATAAAGCGAACCTCCGGCATGCAGGTGCCATACAGTGCTCCTTACCTTCTCATGCTAAACCTTTAGGGGAACAAATGTGCCTTTCTCTCCAGGTCCCAGGAGGCCTTGCCCCTGGGGATTCCTTGGCTTAGTTTAGAGGAGACCCACAGTGCTGCTGGCCTCTCACTCTGATAGCCTCGGCCCCTGGGCCCTTGAGATCTTTGCTAAAATAACGCAGATGAGACACAGGAGTGTAGAGTAGAAGATGGATACAGTTTATTACAGAACATGAGGTCACCTGAGGGGTAATGGCTAACGGGAGCAACAAAGAGCAGAGGACTTCCACAGGGCGAGAGTTGACAGTGGCCAGAGAGAGCATCGAGCTAACCTCCATTTTTAGGTAGGTTTATACTCTTTGTAAAGTTTATAGAACAGACGGCTTTCTGAGGAGCATTTGCCTGTCCAGGTGACTGGCAGGCACATTTGGACCCCCACTCTTGAGAGTGAACAAAGACACATAAAACCTGAGGCTAGGTAGGAGTTTTATGTTTAGATTCCTGGAACTGGGTTTAGATAGTTATCAATTAACGGCCTTCAGGGCAGTTCAGGATGTCACGTCTCTTCCCACGGTTTTTGATAAGACTCGGATTCCATCCGCTAACCAGTTAGAGTCTTGCTGCTGCTATTCTTGGTTTTACAAGTCAATGGTTATGAGGGGGGAGCCTAGCCCTAATGCCCTCAAGCCTGCTGATATTTAGCTTGCTAAAAATAGCATGTATTTGCATTATGCCCTGAATTATTTGATTCTTAACTGTAGATGTGTTAAGATTCCAAGTTTTTCACTCTTTTTAAGTGATACTGTTGGTTTGACAGCAGAGAAAGCCATCCAGTAGGGCTGGGGAGATGGTTCTATGGGTAAAGAACTTGTCACACAGTGTGAGAACTGAGTTCAGATCCCCAGCACCCTTAAAAACATCAGAAGGATGTGCAGCCACCTGCAATCCCAGCTTGAGAGTCAAGAACAGGGGATAACTGGATCAGGCTGGCTGGCTAGACTAGCCAAGTTGGTGGGCCGAGTCCAAGTAAGAGACCTCACCTCAATATATAAAGTGAAAAGTGAGAAGGACCCTGACATGAGCTGCTTACTGCCACACACACACATGTGCATGGGCATCCAGTCACACATACATGCACACTAAACATACACACACACACACACACACACACACGCCCTCGTGGATTCATAAAGGAAAAAAAAGCCATCCAAGCATTAAGCTGAAGTACAGGGGTAGTTTCAGTGGCTTATCCCTGTGATGTGGCCACATTTCTAACTTTGTTTATGTTTCTTCTCATAAGGATTTCTTTTTAATTATGTGTATTGTATGTGGATTTGTGCACATGTGAGCGCAATGCTATCAGAGGCCAGAAGAGAGTAACAGTTCCTCTGAAGCTGGAGTTAAGGCAGTTGTAAGTCACATGACATGGGAACCAAACTCAAGTCTGCAAGCATCTTATGCTTTCTTAACCACTGAGCCATCCTTCCAGCCCTGTGAGTTTCATATTTCTGAAACTATGAATCAGAGTCCCTGGGTTGATGAGATGGGACTTCCATTTCCCTAATTCAAACTCTAGCAGTCCTTTGTGTGCCGTTCACCTGGATATTCATGCTTACCTGGCATGAGTTCTGCCATAGCGGATAATATGCCTGCTGGAGAAATGGCAATCATGCCGTTAAATCAGCGTTCGTTTCCTGTGGGTGTTTTGTTTTTGTTGATGTTAGAAAGTCTTTATTCTTCCAGACTTGGCTTGTAGCAAACTGGTCCCCAAAGTCAGGTTCACTGTCTGTGTAAATATCCACTTTAATATGGGTAGCCAATCTGAGCACTCTCGTAACGTGATTTTGGCCTCCTGATTGNTTCATGCCTGTGAAGACGTGAGCCTCTAGACCTCCAGATGCCTACAGGTGCATGAAGTGCTTCATAGCCCCCTGTGTNTCTCTCATGGGAATCCCACTGAGTCACTGCTGGAGATGACGCCATGTTTATTTGGGAGAGGGAAGAAAGAATTTGGAATGTTTTTACTGTAAAGAAATGATAAATATTTAAAGACAAAGATTCACCTTGGTNTGGGCATTATCCCATGTGTAGACATATTCCGTGTTGAAAAATCATAATTCACAAATGTGTACCACTTTAATGTATCAGTTTGATAAAAGGAGGAGAAATGAGCTAGCAGACACAGTAGACCCAGGCCCAGTGTCTTCCGACACCACGAGACCCTCCCTACCTGCTCAGGAGATGCTAACAGCGGCTTGGTCTTAATGTGCTCTGACATTGAGCACTGGCTTCCCAGTTTCCCTCTCTACTTCCTTAGCCTGGGAAACTACAATTCTAATTTCTGTTTCTAGAAGCTTGACGACTCTAAGTATCTCAATATGATGACTCTGCGTATTTGTGACTGGCTTCTTTCACTTGGTGAAGTGTCTGAGGCTTGATGACGTCAGAGTATGTGTCAGGAGTCCCCTCCTTTACGGGCTACCCAGTATTCCAGTGCACACCCACACAATACTTTTTAAATCCCTCCAGCCAGTAATGAGTGACAGGTCTGACTGCTATGGATGATGTCACTGTGAACATGGGCTTAAAGCATCTGTTCTTTGGGGAAATATACCTGGAAAGGGAACTTTGAGTAATTACCACTCTGTGTACTGTCTTCCATAGTCCCCGCAACCACTTCCTATTCCTACCAGCAATGGAAAGACCCTGACTGTGTCNACTCTTGACAACATTTGTTACTCTTGCTTTGAAATAGCGTGCATATTCAGAAGTATGATACAATGACTCACTGAGTTTCTCTTATCGTTAATGATGGTGAGTGTGTGTGTGTGCATATGTGTTTGTGTGTGTTGTGTAAGTGTGTGCATGTGTATGTGTGTGCATGCTCACCTGTGCATGTCAATGGCTGGTGTCTTCCTGCATTGCTTTCTACTTTGCTTTTGGGGTCAAGATCTCTCAATGATCTGGAATTGTGGATTTAGACAGCCCGCCATCCAGCTTGGGGATCTGCCTGTCTCTACCTCTCTAGCACTGAGGATGCAGACTTACGCTGTCATAGCTGACTTTTCACGTGGGTGTGGGGATCTGAACTCAGGTCCTCATGCTTTCACAGCAAGCATTAACCATCCTCCCAACCCCAGGAGCATCTTCTTACGTTCTCATTGGCCATTCATGTATTTCTTTGGCAACATGTCTATTCGAGTCCTTTGTCCTTCGTCCCATTCAGCTTTTTGTTGTTGTTTGGGGTTTTTGTTCATTTGTTTTCAAANATTGCTTTGATATGATTAATTTGATGCTGTATGAGTATTTTCCCTGCATGCCTATCTGTGCACCACGTGTGTACTTGGTGCCTGTAGAGACCAGAGGATNCCCTGGAGTTACCAATGGTTGTGAGCCACCATGTGGGTGCTGGGAATTGAACTCCAGTCCCCTGGAAGAGCAGCCAGTGCTCTTAACCACAGAACCATCTTCTCCAGTCCCTCCATCCAGCTTTACTGAGGTAAAATTGACAATAGTTGAGCATTCATGTAAGGAATCCTAAACCTTCTTGCATTTTTATGATGCCATTTAGTTCATTTCTTCCTAGCGAGAAATTGCTAGTAAAGACACGTGTCTGGAGGTTACTTGTTAAAACTATTAATTTTCTCATTGCGTAAGCAACTTGTTCTTTCTCATCTATCTCACGAAAGGTGTCAACTGGCTGAACTTTGTCTTCGTCTCTCAGGCAGGTGGACCTGCTTTACTGTGAGTATTCTTGGGCTATCTCCCGCCCTCACACAGCACTCCCAGTGGGGACTGCTGAGCCATGGCATTCTTCTGCTTGATTAACCTCAGTTTTTACCATCCCTTCCAGTTCACTGCCCCTAACCCTGGCCCATTTCCAAAACTGACGGAGGGAGGGCCCTGCTCTGCTGTAATGATCCTACCCAGTCACCTGCAACATAGCCCTCATGCTCTTCAGTATGCCATACTTCATGACCATGGTCATCCTGCTGATCCTGGCTGACAAGACTACAGGTAACTCAGGTCTCTCTAACATTCCAGGGTCTCACATGAACTATTGGTGTCTCAGTGACCTCTGAGAAAGTCATGTAGAGTAGGCAAATATCTCAGGCAGGTTGTAGATGACACAGGATCAGCTATGTCAATATCCCCCTTAATTCTCTCTCAAGGCAAACTTAAGGTTGTTGGCCTGTTTTCCTGGTGCAATGGAGACTCCAAGTATGAAGGGAATCAGGAAGTGCTGTAACTGGGATGGGAACCTGATTCCTGGTATGGGTGTGGGAGTTTGGGAGGAGGAATGACAAGTTGCATATAGGATAGTGAGTCGGGGACAGGGCATGGATTGTAAGACCACAGAGAAAGAGGGGGATTGAAAAAGTGAGTATGGTTGAGCATGGGACAAGCAGTTCTGCTATGAATTTGTTCTGAACTGCTATGAACAAGTTCTGGCTTGGCTGGGGTTCTGATGTCATCTGGAGAGGAATGATGTTTGTTGCTGAATGGAGCTAGGAGGAGATTAGTGAAACTAGGAATTGGGACAGTCTGTAGTTTGACTCTGTTGGATGATGCTGTGAATGGGGGTTGGATGGCTTTTATTGCGCTTGTTTGTGTTAGGTTTTATAAGCGAGACTTGAGTTGTTATCAGATAGGGAGAGTTTGACTGACGTTATGTGTCCAATGCCGGTGGGTGTCTCACTGAGGCCAGATATATTTGTCTGGACTCAGCCTAAGTTTAGGGGGGATTCTTAAGCTTCAGTAAGACCCTGAATCCATCAAAGCAGGACTATAGCTGTTACTGTTATGGAGAGCTGCAGATTCACAAATAAACTCTTGGTGACTGTTAGTTGCTGTTTCCATGTGCCCTTTGCTGCACAGGTTTTTACTGCCTTCACTTTCTACTTTTGTCTTTGTGCCTGTACTTTTGTAACCAATGCAAATAAACTGTTGCCAAGGCCAATATCAAGATTCTTTTCTCCTGTGTGTTCTTCTGGGAGTCTTACAGTTTCAATTCCTAGGTCCATTTTGAGTTGAGTTTTGTCTGTGGCATAAGGGTCTAACTTCATTCTTTTGTGTGGAGATATACAGTTTTCCCAAGAGCATTCATCGAAGAGACTATTCTCTTGTAAGTAACTGCTCAAGCTACAGAAAGTATTTACATCTCACACAGTCTATTTTTAAAATGGCTTAGAGACTGGGAGTGGTGGCACACATCTTTAATCCCAGCATGAGGGAGACAGAGGCAAGCATATTTCCGTGAGTTTGAGGTCAGCCTGATCTATACAGTGAGTTCCAGGACAGCCAGAGAAAGACTCAGTCTCAAAAGCAAACAAAGTAAAACAAAATAAGTAAGATGGCTTAAAGACGATCACAAGGAATAAGGAACAGTTAATAAAGAAAATAATATTAAATAAGGGTGTTGGAGGAAATCTTTGGTGGTGATAGAGAGTAGTGATGGTTTCACGGATGTGTACTTATCTCTGAACTNAAGTGTACTGTTAAATATGTACAGCCCGCTGTGGAACAATAATACCCCCAACCAAGTGTTTTAGAAATGAATTGGAAGAAAAATATCTATTGTTTTCCAATGTGGAGGAAGATGTTTGAGTGTGGATTTCAGCCACACTGAAGGNCAGTGCATAACTCTAGGCAGTGAAGACATGACACCAGGAGACGGGGATGTTTGTTTTTGGTTTTGTTTTTACACAGACAGGGTTTCTCTATGTAACAACTTTGACTATCCTAGAGCTTTTTTGTGGACCAGGCTGGCCTCTAGATCCACCTGCCTCTGCCTCTGGAGTGCTGGGATTAAAGGTGTGCACCGCACCTGGCAAAAGGGATGTTTTTGAGGTGTCTCTTGTCAAGCTCTGACACATACAGAGACATTGGGTGCAGTTTTGACCTGTCACTGTGGAAAACGTGGGTGGTTTCCTTCATTCTGGGTGAGATCCGAGTCCCTGTGTCTAGAGCNGTCGCCCCGCCTCAGCGTTTTTCTCCTCCCCTTCTCTTCTTTATATTCTCCTCCCAAGTTACTTCACACCTTCTTCTACCCACTTTTCAGAGGACCCTTGTTCTCCTGTCCAGTAAAGCTCGTGTTGGAACAGTGGTAGAAAACACAGGTGTGCTTGTGAGAAATGACACGTGAAGATAGCACACCATGCTCCAGAAGCNGTACACAGTGCTGCTTCTCNTGGTTTTATGACTGTCACCAGGCAGGATGTGTGAGCAGGAGCTGTTCCTGGCAGCCCTTTGCACCGGAACAATCAAAGTCATCTTTTCGGTTTTTTGTTCCTAACATGCATATCAAATTGAACTGCTTGATGCCAAGACTGTCTTTAGTGTTCTCGGCACTGAGCTGATGACTTTGCATAGAGCAGATTGAGAAAATGTCTGTTGAATGGTTGAAGGAAAGTGTGAATGACCTATGGCCAACATATGTGGCTAGGAAGAAGCTTAGGAAGCCCATGGGAGACAGCCATGTCCGGGCACACAGATGGTTGAGAAATGATGTGTCATATTGATTTGGGGTCNATGTGGAGCTGTTAGAAGGGGTCAAAGCAGCATTGAGAGATGGNTCAGCAGCTAAATGCATTCACTGCTCTTGCAGAGGACCCAAGTTTAGTTCCCACCTATATTGGGAAGCTTATAACCACCTGTAACTCTAGCTCCAAGGGCTCAGATGCCCTCCTCTGGACTCTGAAGGTACGTGTACACACATGCACAAATTCACAGGTATATACACATTAAAAATAAAATAAATTTTTAAAAAGAGTCCAGAGCACATCTTTTGCTTTTAAAAAAAATATTTTATTTTTATGGATATGTATGTGTGAGTAACTCATGTGCCCATGGAGGCCAGAAGAAGATGTCACATCCCTCGGAGATGTTACAGGCAGCCATGAGCCTCCTGACATGGGTGACGAGAACCAAAGCCCGCATCCTCTGCAATAGCCGCCAGCCCTATATCATTCGCTTTTTGATTTATGACAATTTATTTTGCTCTGAAAACACTTCAGCTGGCAGTGTCTGTGACTGAACTTGAGAAGGGCTTCCCGGGTTAGCCTGTCATTTCAGGCAGGAGCCCATGAGTGTTAGCAACTGTGAACTGCTCTTGCTCCGGCTTCAGCAAAGGGCATACTGAATCAGCTACACCAGAGGCCTGGGAATCATCCCCAAGCTGTGAGACCTCCTTAGCTTCCTTCACAAACATAGTCCAGAGTTTCTGACCTGATGCAAATCTCCCCTTGCCCATCTCTCACGGTGGCAAGATTACGTTTAGAGAGTTGAGACATAGCACTGTCCAGTGGCCCAAAGGCAGTGCTGGGCCTCCAAAACAGCTCCTGTGGCTTTAGTTGGAGATAGGGAGATCATTAAAGGAGACTTGAATGTGACAGCATATGAACCTCTGTGGTGATGCAGGACAACATTGGGTTAGGAAAGAGCAGGAGTGAGAGGCTGTACACGCCTATGAGTAAATCTTTATTGCACAGATTGCTTACTTTTTGAGCCACTATAGGCTGAATNCTCTTGGGACTGTAAGAGGAGAGACTAAGAGAAGACAGCTTGTCTGATTGCTAGTCCTCGGTATCTTTGTCCCCAGCCATCCCTCTGTAACCTGGACCAGAAGGTCATTCTTCAGTGACAGGGTCTTAAGCAGGAGGGCCAGGAAATGAGAAGATGAAGAAGATAGGAAAGCTGGGTCAGGAGGTCTTGCATAAGCTGTCTTGTACTAAGCAAGTTTATTAAGAAGTATGGCATCTTATATACTGTTTTCAGGGAGGAAATGGACCAAGGTCNGCAGAAAGCCAAATCAAACAATGTTGGCAAAGAGAACACAGGCTAACTCAGACATAGCTGACTTCNGACTCAGAACTTTCCAGTGGGGAAAGCGGTTCCCAGGAACCAAAACCATAACTCCTTGGAGGCCCTGGTCCCAGCCACAGCCCAGACCTTGCCACGTTTGCCCTTGGGCAAGGACTCAGAGCTAGCATTCCCTTTGTCCTTTCATCAGGGCCTCTGAGAAAGCCTTGGATTGATCTGGCTCTCCACACCTGTGGGGATGACAGAGATTGTGCAGCCTCTGACTTCTGCAAGACAGAAANTCTTGTCTTTCCATTTTGCTGGTAATTTCCTTTATGGTACAGCACCTTTTCAAACATTGTTTCTTACATTTTTGTTTGTTTGTTTATGTGTATGCTCATGTATATGCCACGTAGAAGACAGAAGACAACTTGTGGGAATGTTCCCGGGAACCACTTCCCCTTTGCTCTTGCTAGCCATCAGGCTAGGTGATGTGGTGGCATCTTGTGTCTTCTCTGGACTTCCAAGGCATTTCACACATGCACTCGGGCCCAGGTGCTGCAGGATGCCAGCCCCTGAGCCATTTTCTTTTCTTATTATTTCCTCTTTGGTTCTCCATATTCAACTCAACTTGTAAAATTTTACTCCTTGTTTTTTTGTTTTTTGTTTTAAAATGGCAAAGTGCACCTTTTTCTCTANGAAATAAATCACATCAAACTATCATTGTCTTACTTTCATCAATGTTAGCAATGAATTGATTTTATTTATTCATTTATTTTGTGTGNGGTAGTGTGGGCGCGGGAGCCACCACACTTTTACGGTAGTTAAAGGGCAACTTGCAGGGGTCTGTGAATCTCAGGGATTGAGAACAAGTCGTCAGGCTNGGCGGCAAGCACCTTTACTCATTAAGCCATGTAGCTGGCCCGTTTTTATTTATGAACTGGAGACNTCAGCATGGTCCCACCTGAGTACCNGGCTCAGGCGTANGGTGAGAAAGAGGTGGAAGGCTGGACAGGCCCCTGAATGTTAAGCGAGGCCTGTCGGACTGACTGTTGAAGGCCTCNTGCCCACACACATGATGCAGATGGATGTTTCTTGTGGAATCCTTGCAAAGAGGGAATGTGACCTGGAGAGCAATGAGCATGGGCTTGACATCATGTAGCTCTGAAATGACCTGTATTCAATCCCCGAGACCCACAGACTCCTGCAAGCTGTCCTCCAACCTCCATACACTTGTGGTGGCTCTCCTGCCCTACCCCAATGTAGTACTGATGTGGCCAAGAACAGGCTATGGACATTAGGACTACACAGTCCATTTTGAGCCCCTGTGTCTTCATCAAATGGTGGGGCGGGTCACAGTAAGTTTTTATGAGGGCTCTCTGAGGTGTCACTTGAGAAATCCTGACNTAAAGGAGATGCCCGTGAATGCTTGTATAGTTTTCTTTCTCACATCTTCTTCTTTGTTNTAAGAGCCAATTGTTGAATAGTACTTAGAAAAANCCAACTGTGTGCCAGGAACCTCGGGGTTTTCAGTCAAGGAGCCTGAAAGCTTGCGCACACTGCTGGATGACCAGTATGTAGCTATCAAGACAGGCTTCAGCACATGGAGCATGTGTGTGGAAGAGGTTCGTGTAGTGAGAGCTCCTGCATTCACTCAGTATATGTGTGAAGGTGGCCTCATGAGTAAAATCAGTAGGACCCCTGTGTCTGTTACCAGTGTGCGATACATGCATGCACTGTACCTGTTTCTTTCAGGGAAATGTGCAGAGACATGTACAGAACATGTTTCTACCTATTTCGTAGCATCAAGTCATGCATACCCATAGGTTCAAATGTGTGTTTGCTTCTGGAATTCAATCACTAGAGACACACAGAGCATGTCCAGTATGTATCCATGGTGCAGGCCACGGATCCAGGGTATTCAGGAAAAACATTTGCATCAATGGTGCCATATATTTAATTACAATAAGTAATCTAATTACATTAGTAATTTGTATAACATTTATAATTTATATAATTCCATANAATTATATAATNAAAATAATGTTTAACTACTTATTAAACACTTGATGATTTTATGGATATTCCATATGTGATAATTTTATCATCACAAAAACCTTAGGGACTTGGCTCTGTTGTTTCTTCCATTGTAAAGATCATGCAGTAGCGGCCAGGGGCTGAAGGAAGCCACATAAACATAGAGCTAGCAGAGGACAGAGCTCAGGTTAACCCTGGGGCCTGGGCTCAAAGGGACTGTTTCATTCCAGTCATGATTTCTCACCTCTAGCATTGCCACCACACAGAAACCAAGCATGGCTATGTCTTTCCTAGGTGGCCTGTTCGGATTCGGCAGCAGCAAGAGGGGAGAGCCTTGGATTCCATGTGAGCTTTACCGGGGCATATGCAGAAATTCCTGCCAGAAATATGAGATCCAATACTTAACTTGCCCAAAGAACAGAAGGTGCTGCCTCAAATTCACTGAGGAAATTGCCAGTTTCTAACTCTGTGAAGGANTTGAGCTTGCCAACCACAAATGCTTCAAGCTACTTTCATGTTCCAATGTCACCAACATTATACCTTCTTGTAGTAATTTTTCCATGTTCTGGAATGCTCTCCCCATAAAAATGCATTCCTTCTCATGTGTGTGTCTCTCTGTGAGTGGCCATCACTGGCCAGGACAGATTAGTGTGCGATCTGGGTGGCCTTGTAGTTTGGGGGAGAGCACTGACATGCAGAGAGAGTGAGAGAGTGAGAGAGAGAGAGAGAGAGAGAGAGAGAGAGAGAGAGAGAGAGAGAACACAAGTGGGACACCAGGTTACCTTGTGGAGTATAAAGGAGTGTCTCACTTTTATGTCCTGTTTTGACCTCATTCTGAAGGCTGTAGAAGGGCTGTAACAACTGGATTGACTCCAGATGATACAGTGAATGTGTGGGAGAGGTCATGACATCCTTTCAGGAAAGCTCAAAGAGGCAAGCTATAGTACAAATCTGCCTTGGTTTCCCTGGGACTCACACTGCCTGCTTTGTCTGATGCAANATCCTTAAGGGGAACTAGAACCAGATGGGCAGGCAATGNTGAGGGTAGGAATTTGTTATATTTGTGGAATTCTTCATTCAAAACTCAGAGTTTCACCTCTCTGATTTCTTTTTATCTTAGACAAAGAAAACTGACAGAATCTGACGGGTTCATCCCTTCCATTACTGCTGAGAAGCTAGGGANTCTTGGGCAGACTCTGTGTCATGGTCATTGACTGCACACCCAGAGTCCCATTCAAATCTCTTTTCACATTTAACCCAGAGTGAATGCCCAGGTTCCAGAGCCGCATACTGGACGGCATTTCACTATATTTTCTTCAGTTTCTCTTCTATCTCAGATTCAAAATGCTCCAAGGTGATCTGCAGAGTCCCACCTGGCCTTTTCTTCATCTTCCTCAGGCATGCACACCCACACTCTGTCCTGTTTCTCTGTCCAGAAACACAGACAGCAATTCTTTTTCTAGCTCATCCCCAGTCGCCACGCCAAAGCCGTCACGCCAAAGCCGTCACGCCAAAGCCATCACAATGATCTGTTAGCTCCAACGATCAAACTTGTCTCAACTTAATGAAGTTTTCATCTGAATAATTAGATGGACTCACCATTCAGCCTGAAATTTCTCAGCTACTGAAGAAGCCCTTGGTTAGTGACATTCCAGTAGTGTTGTGGGCATGTCTCCTGGGGACACTGATAGCAGTGTGCACCTTTGACAATCCCTTTCACTAAGCTACTCAAAAGNTTTGTGGGAGTCGGGACTAACTTCTCAGAAACCCAGTGTCAGCACAGAAATTCTCCTAAGAGAGTTAGGCAAAGCGGNAGNCAGGAGGGAGTTTGCNGAATGAACACACTTGATTCTCACCTGGTAGAAGGGGCAGCTTCAAATGTTTCTGCCTTTTATAATGTCAGTCAGGTGGCTTTCGTGGCTGTGGCCCCTCAGTGGGAGATTTGCTCCCCAATCTCTGATATAGGCAAGAGAGAACACAAAGTGAAACTTCATACTATGTGGAGCCCTGAACTGTAGAAAACAGGAAAGACATGATTTTCCTTGGAGAAGCCATGCTTTCTGCACGGTCTTGCCGTCTTCACACCCACCCACTGGGAGCTTTGAAACTCTGTGTCTTTGCTTCCTCCCTTTTAAATAGAGCCCTTGCTGTTCTGTCTTTATGTCATCATTTTAGACTGAGCGTATATACGAGGATTGGGGGAGGTTTTCTTTGGTCTGTCGGTCATTGAACTAAGAGGTGGTTATGAGGAATTGGCCTCAGAATGGTGGCGACTAATGATTTTTTTCTTTTTTTTTTTAATTTAACTTCTTTATCAATTCTTTGGGAGTTTCATATCATGCACCCCAATTCTGCTTAACTCCTGGTCCCTCATATCCTCCTCTTGCCTCTGCAGTGCACCCCCAACAAAAGAAAACAAAACAAAGTAAGTAAACAAACAAATGAAAACAAGAACAAAAAACAACAAAAAGCCTCCTCACTTCTCCTTCTTTCCTCTCCAACACCTCTTCATCCGTCCTGGTGGCATTGGGCACCTCGGCGTGTCACACAGTCTACCCTTTTGTCCCATCAGCTTTTCTAGCAAATGTTCATTGTAATGAATCACTGGTCTGGTTGAAGACCTCTGGTTTCTGGTACACCATCATCACCAGATCCTCACTGGAACTCCTCTGGGATATCCTGTTGTCACCCCTAGTCTTGGAGATCCTGCAGGTATTGTTCCACAGGACCAGTCCCTTCATGAGCTCCAGCAGGTCNTAGATGGGGTAGATGNTAGGGTGGGCCAACCCAAGGCCNNGCTGTGGGCCTGGNTGGTAGCTGAGCTGGTNGGTCCAGGACACTGGGGTCACCTACCTCAGGTGAGGGGATAGAGTCAGCTCCCCTACATGCATGCCCTCAGGGTCAGTTCACCCTCACCTGTGGTAAGGGGTAGGGACCATCTCTTCAGAGTTCAGGGCTATAGCTTTCTTGCTGTAGTGTCCAGTGGGAGGCATGGCCAGCTTTGCCAGGGCCGGCAAAGGGTGGGGCTGGCTCAACTTGGCCCTCTGATTTCATCCCACATGGTTCCTGAGGCCTCCTGAGGTGACATGGGCCACAGACATCAACACAGACCCCAGCTGTAGCTGGACCACAGACCCAGACATGGCCCTTGGTAGCAACTTGGGCCTGGATAACATCCTGGGTGAATACCACAAGGCCTCTCAGGTCATGGCCCCATCCCTGGGCTTCCTCTTCTTTTTTTTTTAAGGTTTATTTATTATGTATACAGTTTTGTTCTGCCTGCGTGTGTCCTTGCACGCCAGAAGAGCACACCAGATCTCATTACAGGTGGTTGTGAGCCACTGTGGGTTGCTAGGAATTGGACTCAGGACCTCTGGAAGAGCAGTCAGTGCACTTAACCACTGAGCCATCTTTCCAACCATCCCTGGGCTTCTATGTGACATTTGGTGACAATATGGGACTCAGACCCAAGNCACAGTAGGGNCATGGACCCAGACAAAGGGACCAGACACCAATGAAAACAGGTGTCCCAGGTGATCCAATCTCTCACAGTGCCTCTATTGCAGTTTCCTCAGAATTCTGCATCCAGAACAGCTTCAAGGCTGCTGGCTGAGATGGTCCAGCCTCACAGACTACTCCAGCCATGACTTCAGGTAAGCCTGACATTATTCCATCACACCAAGACTAGACAACAGCTAGCTCCCCCAGGACTTGACCATTATCTTAATTTTTTTAAGGGTCCCTTAAAGATGTCAGCACTCCCAGACAACAGGAAGCAGTCTAGAGAANGCAACACCCATATTCCCAAGAGGTGGAGTGGGTGGTTTTTGATCATCCGGTGGGCTATGGATGTTTGTCATTGTTTAGGGTTTTTTTTTTCACAAATTGTTATTGGTCATGGTCAGAAAAAAAAATGAACAAAGGAGATTAGATTCTTTCTGAAGAGAAAAAGGGATGATATAGTATAAAAATGATGAGATAAAAGAGTGGATTGTTGAGTCTACTTTTGAATAACCACTAGTCTCAAATACTCTACATTGGTATGGATTTTTGAATACTGATACAAATTTAAGGTCATTTTTGTTAGAACATACTGTATATGTTTCTATTCTTGTTTAAGGTATTATACCTATGCAGCTCATTTAACAATGTAATNTAAATTTCTAATCCCNGAAAGTTATTATTGCAAACTATTTAGAATAATAAAGAAATGCAGGTTGGTAGTTAGTCACCTATAACAATCAAGCTTGTAGTCATGTTAGGTATGTTTTCAAGGTCAAACAGAGATATAGTTTAGATAGATGGTCTTCAAACGCTTCAAAGACCTACAGAATATGACATTTTAAATGTTTTGTTAACATAGGGCTTTTCATGTCAATGAGACATGTCTGCTCCTGGCAGCACCAATATACTTTATAAAAGGATGATGGGCATCAAAGAACTTCCATATGGAGTTTGCTTTAAATGTGCCNAAACTAACCATTTGGGCAAGAAACTGCTCTTGTCTTGACTGCTGATAGTATGCTGTCCAAACTGGACAAGNNGGATACAAAGGAAAAAACTGTTAAACTTTGCCAAGATAAGGTGGGACAGTCCTTCAAAATTCCTGCTTCATAGAAAAGTCTGCCAGACATTCTGCAGGACATACAGGAAAGTGACTGCTGAACTTTGCCAAAACAAGGCAGGACAGTCCTTCAAAATTACTGCTTCACAGAAAAGTTTGTCAGATATTCTAGGCCTGTAGGCTGAAGATGGATGCCCCAACATTGCAGAGGAACCTTGGAGTGACTGTCCAGGCAGCCAGCTGTCTCTGTCATTTCTTAGTTTTGAAAGTGGCTTGCACTGCACTTCCTGTTTACTCAGGTAATATTATATTCTTCTGGGGTCTTTGGTGGAATTGAAGACTATGTAGTTATAGCTTTCCTTAATTATGATTAAAGATAAATTATGTACAAAACTTTGGACTCATNAAGAGAGGATAGATAATGGAGTATTTTCTCTAAATTTGCCAAATAAAAATGGATTGGACATTGTGAATGTAATTCTTACTTGATAATAGTTCTTATTGCATATAGTTTCATTTGTTAAATTTAATACCTTTCCTATCTATTTAGATAATACCTGATAATTGTTCTTACTGTATATAGTTTTACTATGTTAGAGTTAAAACTTTTCNTTTTTATTTAGACAAAAAGGGAGAAATATTGTGGAATAATGTTTTTGTATGNTGTGAANATGTGTCACTCAGATTGGTTTAATAAGAAGCTGAACAGTCAATAGCTAGGCAGGATTTTGGGGGCAGAGAGAATGCCAGGAAGAAGAAGGCAGGGTCACAGTCAGATGGAGAGGGAACAAGATATGCAGGAAGACAGGTAAATGTCACAAGTCACATGGCAACACATAGATGAATAGAAATGGATTAATTTAAATTATAAGAGCTAGTAGGATAAACCTAAGATANTGGCTGAACATTCATAATTAATAATAAGTCTCAGTGTCACTGGGGAGCTGATGGTCCCAATGAAAATCACCAGTTACAGAAGTGTGCTCTAATGTGCATGTCAGATTGTCTTATTTCACAGGTTTTGGAAGTGATCTATTGAACAGGAAGATGCATAGGAATGGCCTGCTGAGTTTTCCTGTCAGATACCAGGGCTGCTCTGGGCAATCCTTTCTTGCTAGAAATTTCTTTTTCATGTGTTCTTCACCAAGTTTCCAGGGGCTTCTGTCTCTGCCAGCAATCTGTCAATGCTCACTTCCAGATATAGGAAAGACTCTCTGGTCAGATAAATCACAGTAATAAATCATAATGTGAATGAGAAGAATTTGTAAATGAAACAAAGTATGCAATATATATATATATGAGATACCCAGCTCCAAGTCTGCTGTGTACCCGTGAAGGCTCATCTTGGTTGGATCTGAAATCAAGCAAAAGGTAAGATGTTGGGCATTCCTGTCAGGGATTTTCTTGATCAGAGTAGGTGAAGTGGGGTGAAGTAGGTGAAGTGGGGTGAAGTAGGTGAAGTGGGTGGCACCTTCCACTGACAGCCCAGATAAGAGGGAGATGGAAGAAGAAAGTGTTGCATTTGCCTGATTTCCTTTTCTCTTGCTGGCAAGTTCATCAACCCTGTTGCTGCCACTGCAGCGTTCCTTTGTTGNTATCAAAACCAGCTTCTTCAAGCTTCCAGCATAGACTCTCCAGGAATCCTCCAGGCCTTCGAGTCCATGTTAGGACTGCTGAGACATCTATCCTTGTGGGCTGAGAAACTACCAGATTCTCAGGCCCTTGCACTGTGAGACAGCCATTGTTGGACTACCCAGATCATACCCTGTAAGCTAACTAATAAATTCCCTTTTAGTATATGTACTCTTTCCATCAGTCGTATTCCTCGAGAGACCTTTGACTAACATAATTTCATTTTCCTTTATTTTCAGTCACATATTTTCTTGCACATTTTCATACTTCCAAAAATTCAATGTGTTATACCATCAATGTTATAAAAACAGTAAGGAGGCTGAAGAGATACTCTGACTTGTCAATCGTCCTGTGAGTGAAGCAGATGAGGGAATATGGGAGCCAGATAGTACCATGACAGGCAGACAGATGTAAATAGCAAGGACTTTACCCATTGAGCAGACTCCCTGGCCCAGATTATTTCCCATTTCATTTTGTCTGTTTGTAAATGAAACTGTAAGGTAGTTTTATGAGGTGTGTTGTTCAGGTTTAGGGATGAGTGAGGGGCGCTGACACAGTTAAACTCAAGACCTGAGTAGCTGAAAGGGAGCCTGGAAGCATCATTCCTTCATAATTTCTTCTCCAGTTCCTGCCTTGAGTTCCTGCTTCCCTTAACAGTGTTCTATAATCTGAAAGGCAAATGCACTCTTTCCCCTCAAGTTGCTCTTAGTTATTGTGTTTATTGGAGCAGCAGAAGGCAAACTACAACAGTGCTGTTGATTAGGTGCCAGCCACTGTTGTGGAAATTACTTTAATTATGTAAAGATGTGTTACATTTGTTTATGCTGCANTTGTTTAATGATGTAAGGATGTGTTACATTTGCTTATGCTGCATTTGTTTAATTATGAAAAGATGTGTTGCATTTGTTTCACCTTGCCTATATAAGGCATCTGATTGGTCTAACAAAAAGTTGAACAGTCAATAGCTAGGCAGGAGAAGGACAGGCAGGGCTGGCAGGCTGAGAGAATAAATAGGAGGAGGAATCTAGGCTTGAGAGAGGGAGACAAGGAGGAGGAAGAGGAGGAGAAGAAGAAGAGAATGAGGGAGAAAGAGGGGGACCTGCCCAGGGCCAGCCACACATAGAGACATCAGAAATAAGATATACAGAAGAAAGAAAAGGTAGAAAGCCACAAGGTAAAAGGTAGATAAAGAGAAACAGGTTAATTTAAGTTAAAAGAGCTAGCCAGAATTGAGCCTAAGCTAGGCTGAGTGTCATAACTAATAAGAAGTCTCCATATCATGATTTGGGATCTGGTTGGTGGCTCAAAAGAAAAAGCCTGGTACATTTGGCATTCCAACATGGGGCCCATATTTCCATGTAGGGTCTGAGAAAGCTGAGGGAAAAAAGAGGAAAAGAGAAAAGGGGGGAATAGATATGGCTCCTTTAAGAGGTTCTGTCATACAGAGCCCTTGAGCAGCTGGCGTGCTAAGTAGAAACAAAAAGCTAAGTAAAAAAATGTCAACTTTCTAGAGCTGGGGCAGTTGAATGCAGTTCCCAGTTAAAAAACGGAGCTGTCGGCCAGGCCCACTGGGCATAGAGCTCCTCTTTCATGGACCCACGGCAGCTGCCACAGCTGCCAGAGCAAAAGCTGCTCAGCAGTTTAACATTTGGCTAACACATCAGAGAATGCTGCAAGCACGCCGCTACAGGCACTTAGTAAAGACAGATCTAGATGGAAAAAGCCTCTAAACAGGTTCCAGTGTGTTTAAAAATGTGCATAGGCTTAAGAAAGAAAAGAAAAAGAGTGTAGACAGTCATAGAAAAAATAAATACTTTAAAAATAATAAAGTTTTTAAAGAAAGAGTAATACAAAAAAGGAATAAGCCATCTAAAAATGAGAAATACACAGGGAATCTGGATCCTGTATGGTGTTGTATTGACTTTGAATTTTTTGATTGCTGATGAGTGAACAACAGCTGCTGAGAGACATTGGATTGTAATAGGGACTGGTGAATTAAACCAGCCCAGATACTTTAGAAATGCCTTAACTTCAAAATGGAAGTCAGAAAATGTATTGCTTTGGGTAAGAGGTTATGCTTTTGTTTCCACAGGAAACGAAAGGCTGTGGATTCGTTCAAGGTTGATAGAGATCAGGTTTGATCAGGGAAGACCTCCTGAAAATCNTTTTTACAGACATAAAGAAATAAACTAAGAAAAAACTACAAGACAGGTGATGTATATATTATTACCTGCTCAAACATAAAACAAAAAAAAAATCATCTTTGGCTGACTTGTGTACAACACCCAGTCCATACTTGTATCAATGCAGATATGTATGTTACCTTNGAAAGTTTGTATGTTTTCAGAGCAAGAGGATCAGACACTGAAAACAGGTAGCCTGGGTGATCCAGTCTCTCAGAGTACCTCTGTTGCAGTTTCCTCAGAGTTCTGCATCCAAAACATCATCAAGGCTGCTAGCTGAGAGGGTCCAGCCTCATAGACTATTCTAGCCAGGACCACAGATAAGCCTTGTACTTTCCCATTGCACAGAGACTGGACAACAAATATTTATCCCAATTTTCTCAGGGTCCCCAAAAGATGTCATCACCCCCAGACAACAGGAAGAAGTCTAGAGAATACAACGCCCACANTTCCAAGAGTTTGGGTGAGTGGTTTTTGGTCATTCAGTGGGTTATGGATATTTGTCATCATTTAAGGGGGACATAGGAATATGGGATAAATAGACAACTATTANCCTCAAATATTTTACATTGATATAGACTTTGGTACTTTGATACAAACTTAAAGCTTTTTTGTTATACTGAATGTGTTTTTTATACTTTGTTGGGGTATTGTGCTTATTTAGCTCATTTAAAATGTAATGTATAATTAAGAAATGGAGGTTGGTAGTTAGTCATCTATAATAATCAAACTTGTAGTCAAATTAAGTATATTTTCAAGGTTAAACAGATATATTTAGATAGACAAATGGTCTTCAAACACTTCAAAGACCTACAGAATATGGCATTTAAGATGTTTAATAACCTAAGGCTTTTCATGACAGTAGACACATCTGCTCCTGGCAACACCAATTTATTTCAGAGAAGATGTTGGCCATTAAAGAAATTCCATATAGAGTTTGCTTTCAATACGGCAAAGTTAGCCACTGGGCAATGAAACTGCTTTTGCCTTAACTTCTGACTGAATGCTGTACAACCTGAACAAGCAGGACACAAAGGAAAAAGACTGCCAAACTTTGGCAAAACAAGGCAGGACAGTTCTTCAAAATTCCTGTTTTATAGAAAAGTCTGCCAGATGATATTCTAGGCCTATAGGCCAAAGATTGGATGCCCCAACATTGCACAGGAACCTTGGGTGACTGTCCATGCAGCCAGATGTCTGTCACTTCTGGCTTTGGAAGTGGCTTGTACTGCACTTCCTGTTTACTCAGGTAATATATCCTTCTGGGGTTTTTGATGGAGTTGAAGACTAGTTAGTTATAGTTNTAGTTTTCCTTAATTCTGATACAAGGCAAATTAGGTACAAAACTTTGGACTCACCAAGATAAGATAAATAATGGAATATTTTCTTTGATTTTGTCAAATACAAATGAACCAGATTGTGAATGTAGTTNTTACTTGATTATTGTTCTTATTGTTTTACTATGTAGTTAAAATCCTTTTTATTTAGACAAAAAGGGGGAAATGTTGTGGAAATTTAACTACGTAAAGATGTATTACATTTGTTTATGCTGTGGAATATTTAACTGTATAAAGGTGTGTTACATTTGTTTCTGCTGCATTTGAGTAATGATGTAAGGATGTGTTACATTTGTTTATGCTGCATTTGTTTAATTATGAAAACATGTGTTGCACTTGTTTCACTTTGCCTGCATAAGGCACCTGATTGGTTTAATAAAAAGCTGAATGGCCAATAGCTAGGCAGTAGAGGGATAGGCGGGGCTGGCAGGCTAACAGAATAAATAGGAAGAGGAATCTAGGCTCAAGCCCAAGGCCAGCCAGGCAGCCGCCAGCCAACAGACACACAGTAGGACATACAGAAAGATAAGGTAAAAAGCCCTGAGGCAAAAGGTAGATAAAGAGAAACAGGTTAATTTAAGTTAAAAGAGCTAGCCAGGATCAAGTCTAAGGTAGGCAGAGCATTCATAACTAATAAGAAGTCTCTGTGTCATGATTCGGGAGCTGGTTGGTGGCTCAAAAGAAAAATCCTGATACAAGTCACCTCCTAATTCTTTTTTGAGACAAAGTCCCCCACTAGCCTGGAACTCAACAAGTAGGTGAGGCTTGCAGGCCAGTGAGCCTCCCATTCCTGCTCCCCAACACCAGGATTGAAAGTGCCCAGCTTTTCGATGTGAGTTCTGAGGACCAAATGTGAGTCCTCGGGCTTGCACAGCAAGTACTTCACCAACTGACCTATCTCCCCAGCCCCACTTTTGAAATTTTTAAAAGCAAAACTAAAATTTTCAGATTTGGATTTGGGGGCAACATTTAGGACACAAACGTCATAGTATGTTTGCATTTGTTTACCGGGACTATCATTAAAAACTACCACAAACTGGGTGACTTGAACAAAAGAAGTTTATTTTCTCACAATTCTGGGGACAGAGTCCAAATATCAGTAGAGCTGGTTCTCTTCAGCATCTCTCCTTGGCTTGCGGATGCCTAGGATCTTCCTGGATCTTAACAAGACTCTGTGGGTCATAATTATTTGCAAATAATTAGGTCTGAATCTCCTCTCACAGGAACACTAATCATACAGCATTAGGGCCCACCCTAACAATCTCAATTTACTTCCATTTCAGAGATGAGTGGAAGCCACAATCNGTAAAGAGGCTTAGCCTACCCTATTAATGCACTCAGGTTTCTGCTGCAGCCTCCTCACTTCCATGTAACTGTGAGTCTGGAGACGTGTTGATACAATGTGTGCTCCTTAGGAAAAGTAGGACACCCAGTGACACGGGTCCCAAAAATCCTCTTTTTGTTCCCAAGGATCTTTCCAAGGATAGAAGGACACTGAGGATAGGACAAGATTGGGATGCCCAGTATGTATCCTAAAGGACATTAACACCCCACAAGAACCCTGGAATCCANGAATGCAAGTGTAATATACATCTTTGGAGTCAGGACACAATGAATGGAGGCAAGGATGGGGCCAAGGCTTGTACATGCTAACCTAGGAAGCCCCTCTCTGCGTACCAACTGTCCATTCTGCTGTCACCGGACTCTGGCAGGGTTATCTGCCCTATGCATTGCCACTGGGCTCGCCCTGTCAGTGANTTCAATAAGGCCTCACCTCACAGGACAACTCTGTTTTCTTGGTATCTTGGGGAACCNGCCCCACTTCCCTAGCTGGTATAATACCACTACAACTCTCTAAGAGTTGAACAACCCAAGATCTAGTCTCTAGTTCACTCTGCCATTCAAGTACTAACCAGGCCCAACCCCGTNTATCTTCTAAGCAAGAGCAAGTGCACTCAGGGTATCATGGCCGTCAACTCCATGCTCTAGATATACTAAGGACACCCTGTAAAGTTCNTCCTTGTAGGGTTACAGTGGAGGCAGGGAAAACTGATGTAAACTGATGGAAAAGTTCATTGAGAGGTAACTGGAAGGACTGTCTGTGCCACATAGGGTTAGCCCCTTCAAACTATGAAACTTCATTTCCTCTTCTGGCAAAGGGGCATTGTATTTATTCCTTGCACATAGCAAAATTTCGGCATAGGCTGAACTGTTAGTCTATTGTTTTCACTGTTTTTGCCTCCTGTCTTCTTGGGGCAGGAGTGGTTGCCTCCTGGTCATTGGACATGACCGTCTTTGGACAGTCCTCTGTGATTAGGGATTTCGGGACTTGGGGGTAAGCAATCAATTCTGAAAGGCCATAAAGTGAAGCCTGGGGCAAAACATTAAGCTAAAGAGGCAAGAGGAGACCTTCTGGATCCTATCGGCCCCTCCTGTCTCTCTAAGATGAGACATCAAGGAAGAATCTGCAGCCAAGGTGCAATTTACATTCACCTGGAAACTTTGAGGAAACCTTCACCTGAAGCTTCCGCTCAGAGGTTCAGGGAGACAGGAATTAGATGGCATCAAGTTCTCATGCTACAGGAACCAATATTATCAACTGATATTATTGGTCGTGTTATCTAACCCAGAAAGTTGCTGGAGGATGGATTGATACCTAGAATGAACTCCTTTCCCTCAGTGCTGGGGTCGAACCCAGCACTAGGTGCTTGCTTACATAGATGCCCTGTCACAGATCTGCACCTCAGACTCCTTGCAATGAACATTGATTAATGAACCCTCTGAAGCCCCAGCACCGACTGAAGATTAGTATAGGGTATTGCATGCGTCACTGATTTGCCATAGTGACTGTTGAAACTCGGAAGCTGGAAGNCTGGAACGGATACATACCATCCTTTGTCTGTTCGTTGCGTAGAGGTATGTGCGATAGTTTTGACCTTGCTATTTNGAGACAGCAAAACTTGAACTCCCCGCATCTCTCTTTCTTCTTCTCATTTGCCCTGCATTCACGTCTGCATTTGCCCAGTCCGTAATAGCATATTCTGAGCCATCCATCTATCAAGATGAGCAGAGAGGAGTCCTGAACTATGTGAAGAGGATACACTTGTATAGCCTGAGGATGCTGGCAGACCCATGAGAATGGTGGGTTCAGTGAGTGTTGATACCTCCCTCCAGTGTAAATTACAAATTCTCTCTACTTGTCTTTCCCCAAGTCCTCTCCTAGGAAGTAAGTTGGAGCGCTTTCTCACTAGGACACTCAAACTTGAAAAAGCAAGCTCACATCAATTCTTTTCCACGCCAGTATCCCATGAGCCCATGTGCTGGCATTCTCTGAAATGTCTCCTAACTACAGCCCCTCCTCTGCCCTCATTGCTCTCTCCAGAATTTAACCCTGTTTCCCATCAGCGCTAACCAAGAATGGACTTTTTCTTAGAACAACCTTTCCCTAGAACAACCAATGAATGATTGACAAAGACCTTCACCTTGCAAAGTTGACCTATCAGCAAATGATGCAACTGAAAAGCATAAACTTGGGCTGGGGAGAGGACTCAGTGGGTAAAGTACTTGCTGGAGAAGCAGAAGGATATAAGTTTGGGCAGCCAGTGACCACATGAAAATTGGGTACAGCAGCACACATCTGTAACCCCATCGCTGGGGGAGGGGAAACAGGTAGATCCCTGGGGCTCACTGTCCAGCCAGTCTAGCCGATCTCTGAGTTCCAAGTTTAGAGAGAGTGTTGTCTCAAAAAACAGTAAGGTGGTACCAGGCATGGTGGTACACGCCTTTAATCCCAAAACTTGGAAGGCAGAGAGGCAGGTGGATCTCTCAGTTCAAGGACAGTGAATTCCAGGACAACCNGGGCCATATAGTGAGGCGCTATCCCAAATAATTATTANTAATAATACAATTATTGTNTGGAGAGTGGTGAAGGAAGACTCTGATGATCTGTGGCTGCTACCCACATGTTCAGTATGAAATCCAGACTCCCCTGCTCTGAAAGCAGCTCCACNCCCTCAGCCTACTAAGAACCTGTAGCTACCCAACANCNACCCACACATTTCCCATCACATGGTCTAAGAACAAGATGCCTCCGCTGCTTGCTTCAAGGGGGAGGTGAAGTAAATACACTGGCTGCTGTAAGGCATGGTACCAGTTGGGGGGACTGAAGTGAGAGACTGGGATCAGACTGGAGATATTGGGAGCAGAGGCATTGATGTGGTGCTGGTGGTGGTGNTGGGACCTTTGTTGAGGCACTTGCTTTCTCTCCNCTTGCATTCTCCAGNCTCCCTAAAGAGAAGCATCACTGTGGCCACAGGCAGCCCATAGGAAAGCACATCCCCACCCTCTGCCCTCCCCCTCTCTTCTCTTCTCCCTCCTCCTATTGCTTCCTACTTCCCTCTATTCCCTCCTCCCTGTCTTCCTTCTCTCCTCT
>LZPO01035054.1:3373-13612 GCA_001675575.1 Neotoma lepida | reverse complement strand
ACTAGAGGTTGAACTCAGAGCCTCACACATGTTCCCCAAGCAACTCTATCATCCAGCTCCACCCGAGTCCCAAAGACAGAGGCCTAGTATGGCTTTCTCTTGCCACACCTCAGCAGCCTTTACCCTGCGGGTAGGTTGTAACTCCCCTTTTCCCCTTCTCACCATCATTTTGGTTACCTGGGGAAGTCTGAGCCAGGACCACAAGGATAGCTAAGGTCAGGAACCAGAGCTTAATGTGGCCTGAGAGGGTTGAGGAGCTAGTCCGCAGCATACTGACNTGCTGGGGAGACTCCGACTGCTTTTGGTTTTAATGACTGAGGTAGGGCCTAGTCACGGGCAATAAATCCGAGGCAGGCAGAGAATTGCACCACCCAGACTGCCTTCTGCAGGTCAGCGCGCTGAAAGCGGCTCATCTAGCATTCAGGGTCACCTCTGTATACCCTCTGGCAAAGGGACAGCACACCTGCTGCTTTGTGAACAGTGCAGATCTAGCCCCCAAGAAGTCTTCCCAAGAAGCCGNCCTCTTTCNGCCTGGTTCTGCCCCATGTTCACCACCGTTGGAGCTGAGTTTTTCTAGCTCACCTTCCCACACACTGATAGCCTCAAGGACGGCTGTGAGCCTGAGAGCCCTGCAGGGGCAGACTGGCTGTCATCTCTCTGTGCCCAGAGCATGCGGTGCAGGTGCAGCAAAGCTTAGGGAGCATTCCAACACCAGCACTGACTGGACTCTGGGTCAGCAGTAATAAACAGTAATAGAAGGGGAGAGGTGGAGGTCATGNTGGGGTGCAGGAAGTGTGTGGGAAGGAGCATTGGGGTGGATAGACTCAAGATACACTGTTTATTTGTGTGAAATTGTCAAGCAATAAATAAAAGTATTTNTTTTAAAGAGCATTGGCTGNACAGGCAGGTGGGATGTAGATGGCAGAGCTGGCCTGGGAGGAGCCAAACCTTCAGCTCCATTCCAGCACAGGGGAGGTAGGTGAAGGCAGGAGGCTCAGGAGTTCAAGGTCATCCTTAGCTGTGAAGTGAGTTCAGGGTCAGCCTGGCCTATATAAGAGCCTGTACCCAAATAAATTAAAAGTAGGAGGAGGAAGCTGGAGAATAAGCAATGTATGACCTTTATTCACATCCCTCAGACCATGGAGCTGCCATTCCTTAGCTAAGAAAACGTAGGCTCAGAGTGTGGAAGAGAATTCTGCAGGGTCAAAGGGTGAGCAGGAAAGAAACAAGCTGGGTGATAGCTTGTGTGTGTGTGTGTGTGTGTGTTAAGTGTGTGTGGTCATAGTACACATGTGTGGTGTGTGTGTAAAAATATAATACATGTGGTATGAATGTATATGTGTGGTATGTGCATGGCATGGTGTGAATGTGTGTGTGAATGTGTGTGTGAATGTGTGTGTGAGTGTGTGTGTGTGTGTGTGTGTGTGTTAAGTGTGTGTGGTCATAGTACACATGTGTGGTGTGTGTGTAATAATATAATACATGTGGTATGAATGTATATGTGTGGTATGTGCATGGCATGGTGTGAATGTGTGTGTGAATGTGTGTGTGTGTGTGTGTGGTGTGTGTGTAGTGTGTGTATGGTATGTGTATGGCATGGTGTGAATGTTTATGTGTGTAGTGTGTGTGTGTATGTGTGTGTGTGTGTGTGTGTAGAGGATGTGGTGTGGCATGTGTAGATACTTCAGGCAGAGTAGTTGAGAAAGGAATCTATGAGGAGGTGACATTAAATGGAACTTGAATGTCCTGAGGACTTGATCCACCTAAATATGGTCTTCCAGGCAGAGAGAACAGTGAGGGCCATGTCCCAAGGCAGAAAAGCCCAAGGTATTCTAACAAGGGCACAGAGTAGAACGTGGCTGCTGTANAGTAAGTGAGAAGAGGAAAATCAGGCTGAAATCCCAGAAATGGCAGGGCCACCTGCATCAGACCTTATACGGCCTTATGGGATTTGTTCCAGCTGGGATATGGGGCCAGGGTTTCTTTTAAATGATATTTCAAATCTGACTTCATTTTCTCCATCTGAAATTTATCTGGGCTGAATGGCATGCTCCTGGTGCTGGTGCCACTGGCAGTGTGATTTGTAAGAGGCAAAATAAAGCATGTTTAATTCTCACTGGAGAACAAATCAGAGCCTGGATCTGGTGCTATTTTACATAACATTGTGCATGCTGGTAAAATGGGTGTGTGACCTCTTGGAAACTAAGCGAATGACATGGCAAAGAGTTTGTGGGGGGAAAAACTGATAATGATCATTCTATGGAATTGAAAACCAAAGACCAGAGAGGGCAACTGACTTTCTTGGGGACACACAGCCTCCACCTCACCATCTGTAATCTCTGGAAACCAGCTTTACAGTTAGTGATTGAGAATGCTGGGGGTGTGGAATCTTAGTGTGTGGCCTTCTGGGGCCGCTTTTTGATTCGGAGTTTATTCCTTTCATTGCTGAGTGACAGTCCCCAGTATGAAAGCTTTGTGTCGTATTTCCTAGGATGGAANTATTATTTCTCACCCTTTTGCCTTTTGAGGCAACATCTCGCTGTAGTAGCTCAGGCTAGGCTTCAACTCACTGTGTAACCCCAGTTGGCCTCAAGCTCTCCATCCTTGTGCCTTGAGCTCCCGAATGTAGTGATTCACCCAGCTGCATTTCTCACTGTTTTAATCCTAGAATGTTGTGTCTTCCTGGTCTTAAAGTACATTTCTTTCCTGGCTAATGATGTTGGACATCTTTCAAGTATTTGTCATTCATAACCTCTTTGGCTAAATGTCTGTCATTGTCTTATGGCCATTTTCTACACGGGCTAACTTTAATTGCTTCATTTCCAGAGTCCTTTTTTCCTTAGACNTAAGTTCTTTACTGTATCCACAGTTTCTCGCAGTCTTTAGTTTTCCTTTAAGTTCATTCAAAGGTGTGCTCCATCTTCAATCTTAGCACTTGGGAGGGAGAGGCGGGCTGATTTCTGTGAGTTTGATGTCTGCTTTCTGCCAACCTGGTCTACATAGTAAGTTCCAGGTCAACTGGGGTTACAGAGTGAAACACTCTTTTAAAAAAAAATTATACTCCCTTCATGACATTATTGACTTCTAGTTTTATCTCATTGTGATAAGAAAATATATAGAATATCTTTTAATTTTTTTATGTTTCAATATTTGTTTTGTAGCTTCATGTTCTAGAGGAAGTTCCATGTGTGCACATAGGATAGTTCTGTGATGATTCTCCTGTCCATCTGTTCTCCAGCACACCTCACATCTCACGCCTCTGCACTGATCTCTCTGCTTACTGTGTCCGNTAGTGAGAGTGGAGTGTTGAAATCCCTCTCTCTCGCTGCACTGAAGCTTATCTTTCTTTACTTTTGGGTCTGTTTTATGGAACTGAATGCTCTGCATTAGGTACACAGAGGCTTGTAATAATCNTATCTTTTGTTGAATTGCTCCTTCAATCATTACCTGGTGGCCTTCTTTGTTTCTTCTGATGTTTTTTGTCCCAGAATTCCTTTTATTAGATGTGAGTACAGCTACTCCTGCTTGCTTTAAGTTTCCGTTTGCTTAGAATACCATCTTCTGTCTTTCTGTTCATCTAGACACATTTCTATTGGTGAGGTGAGTTTCTGGAAGGCAGCTTGTGGTGGGGTGGACTATGTTTCTTAATCCTTTCTTCTGGTCTGTTTCTTTTAATTGGACAATTTAGTCTGTTTACATTTAANTTTACGATTGACAGGTAAGGACATTTTGACATTATTTTGTTGGCTTTATTCTAGTCGTTTTGAATATCTTTGCTGTTTTTTTTTTCCCTACCCTTGCTCCCCTGTGAAGTTTAATGATGTATTGTATTGTTAATATTTGTATCTGCCTTTCTAGCGACAGCTGTATTTTCATACATATTCATCTTTACTTCACTTCTGGATGTGGGATTTCCTTAAGCATCTTTTGTAANTCTAGTGTGAAGCTTATGAATTCTCTGATTGCCTTGAAAGGTCTTCCCTTCTGGAAACTAGCCTTGCTTTGTACAGTAGTCTTGATTGGCAGCTATTTTTATTCAGGACCTTGACTATGTCATTCCATTCCCTCCTGGGCAATACAATTCCAAAGATAATCTGCTGTGAGTCTGATAGGAATGCCCTTAAATGTGATCTTATACTTTCCCTTTGATATTTCCTTTGTCTACTTTAAAAAATATTTATTTATATTTAATTTGTACTAGTGTTTTGTCTTCATGTATTATGTGTACCATGTGTATGTCTGGTGCTAGCAGAGGCCAGAAGAGGACTCCACATGCCCTGGAACTGTAGTTACAACCGGTTATGAGCCACCATGTGGGTGCTGGGGATGGAGGCAGATCCTTTGCAATAGTAGCGAGTGCTCTTATCCAGAGAGCTGTCTCCAGCCCCTGTCATACACATTTGGTGTTGTGATTAAATAAGTTGTAAAAAGACTTTTTTTGTAGTCATGTCTGCTGGGTTTCTGTAAGGTTTCTGCATATGAACATCCACCTCTTCCCCAAGATTGGGGAGTTTTTCTGGTATGATTTCATGGTATTTGTTTTCTTGTTTTTATGCTGGCTTTTTCATGTTCTGTTGTTGGGGTCGCTTTGTATGGATGCTCATTGCTTTAGCTTTTTAAAAATTTATTTATTTTGGTGAGGGCCAGTGTTGTGGTATCTGCTCTAGTTCTTGGTATTTCATTTCTTTTACTCATTTTATAAAGAGGACTATTGGGGTCCAGCCTCCCAGGGTTTCCAGAAGAGATGCTACCAACAGCAAGAATAATCTGAGGGAAAATAATCTAANTACACTGAGCTCTTCAGTCCATTCACTTNATTCTTCTCATACAAGATTCTATCTACACAGCTTCAATTCTGTTCTCATACTTAGCTCTTCTCTGTCCCTTCTCCTCCTGTCCTCTCATAGTTCTAACTAAGTTCTTTCCATCTCGTCCTCATCTTCATCTTCGTGCCTCTCCATCTTTGTTCCTCCTCATTCCTCTCTGGGAACCAGTATAAAACCTTACAAGCAGTCAGACTCTTACAATACAATGCAAGGCTTTCAAGGTCCCCACAAGAGCAGTGATAGTCAGCTTCATTTGCAACCCAAAAGGGGAGTGAATAAAGGAGGTGGGGTCAAATAAGGGCTAGAATAAATCAGAAAGGGAATTTATGTGCTCAAAATATACTCTTAGAAGNGGTTAGGTGAAACGCTNTGAGTTTATCATAAACGTGCTCAAACTACAATCTTAGAGGTGGTTAGGTAAAAGAANCTATGAGTCACTAAAATAAAACAGCCTTTTTTTTCTATGTCACCATTTTCTGGCAGGGCAGAGGAAGAGTACTTGATAGCTAGGTGACTTGCATCACAGCTTGAAGCACTTGGTATGAAAAAACCGTTTAGTTCTGAGTAAGTTGCTCTAGGGTGCCACTTGGGATGTGAGAGAAAGGGAGGTCTGAGCTTCATTTGCACAAGAAGCAAAGCTGTGCACCTAAGGTCTGCCTGGCCAAGGCGGTGTCTCCGTGTGGGTGTTTACCTTAATTCAGGAGACTAGCAGGTGTTTTGACCGGCTATTCTGTCTGCTGCTTATCCTTGGATGCTTTGTCCAGAGTTGGTCCTGGCTTTGGATGCTTGCTAAAGGAGATAATTGCAGAAGGCAGACATCAACTATTGCTAAAAAGGAGCAGGAAGCCTGGAAGCAGGAAACTTTGCCTGTGTGACTGTATCCAAATACCTTAATTGTTTTTGCCCAAGGAATGATCAATTCACACTGTTTAGAAGTTCCTGGGGAAGCTATGAGAGTGCACNTGAAAGTCATCGCAAAACACAGCTGCTATAGTAAAAGCCAAATAACACCAAATACTCCTTGAGACTTGGCTTCCTCTGGAAGAATTCCTTGATTCTTCCAAGTAATGGCTTTGCCATAGTCAGCCGAATTCTTACTTCATATTCCTGCAGCCTGTAGCAATTTTAGGTTTAATTTTCTCTTCTTTTTCAAATTTCCTAAGGTAAAATTTTGGACTTGAGTTTTTAAAAAATGATTCTTCACAAAAGAAAACAAACAAACAAGCAAAAAAATTGGGCACAGCAGTGCATGTCTTCCANGGCAGAGGCAGGCAGATCTCTGTGAGTTCTAGGACAGCCAGGGCTATGTAAAAAGACTCTGTCTCAATAAAGCAAAAATAAAATAAGATAAAATAAAAAAATATTTCTTTTCTCCCAATATATTATTTCTTATTTATTTCTTTGAATAAGTGGGGTTGGTGGGAATGTGGAATGGAGAAAAGACAACCACAATAAAACTTGCTTTGCTGTTTTGACTCCCAATTCCTCATCCCTTCTAGTTAATAATCCATGGAGTTGGGACTTAAAGGTTTTTTTGTTTGTTTTCTAAGCATCTCCCTTCTTTCACAGGAAATCATATTAGGGCTAACACCCAGAGAAAAAGCAAACACTTTGCTACATGCCGTGACCCACTGGTCTGCTACAGTGGTACTGTCACACACCTCTCTGCTACTGTTGGATATGTACAGGATGCTGCACACAGACAGAAAAGAAACTTTCCCCATCTAGGTTTAAGGGAAACTTCCTCCTGGGAGTTCTTTCCATCAAACCACACAGGATTATATCTTGGTTCATAAGGTTTCATTTTCCTTTAATAATCTCTAGTGCTGGGCATGATTGTGTCATGCAAATGAATGGTCTGACAGTAGGAATGGCACGGCATTCTCACCTTCTCCGGTTCATCACTCATGATACCAATAAAGGTGAAAGACTAGATCCCTTGCTGGATAAAGCATTCTGGGTTCCTCAGGACATAGAGTGTTCTCTCTCAGGAGCCATGATTTCCCCAACGCTGGCCTTCATTATCTGTGGGTTGCTAACTCAGGTGACTAAAGGTAACGGGATCTTATAAAATGGGGGTGGTGGGGTTAGAGTGAGTTGTTACACAGAGCCCACACCTCCCTGCCCTGACGTCCTTGGTGGTGGTGGGGATCATCACGCAGGGAGAACCTTGGATCAATGTAGAGCAGGAGAAAGGGTCTTTCTCTTCTGGCAGCCTTTGCCCCTACTCTCTGAGATTCTTCTGTCACAGGCATCCAAATACCTGGGGAGTCCTTTGAGATGAGTCTCCCGAAGGCAAGAATCTGTTCCATGGTCTGAGCTGTCGTGGTGATCTTTCTGTACAACCACTCTGTGCCAGCCTGCCCTTCCTCCAGTTCTGCANCTGCTCTGTGGCTATGTCCTAGCCTGAACTTTCTCTCCATCCTAAATTCTTCTCAGTCCTGAGAACACCAGCAGGAGAGACGCTCACTTCATGGTCTTAGATGCAGCAAATAAGCCCACACTGTATATCCTGCAGAGCTGTCTTGTCCATAGAAGGATAAAGATGTGGTGGGGAAACACGTGGCTGATGAGGAGCTTCTGATTTCAGGTCAATATGAAGCACTTATCCCCTTTTTTTAAAAAACACTGGTACTTTTGGTTTTCTGTTTTTAATTGAGAAATGTTTGCCGTTGGCTTATGCATTAAAAAATCAACACAATTAGTCTATGGGAAAGGAACATACTCTCCAACCTAGAAACCCTAGTTCAGTCTTCCCCTTCAGGATCAATCAGTGCCACTAATTTGCTGAATGCTATATGGATCTATTTACATGCTTGTCCCTTGCAGCCTTTTAAAAATTCAGCTGTAAATGAACCATGTGGAGTGTTCTGCAAATGTACGAGCAATGCACCTTAGGGGCTTTTTTATGGTAACAAGGCTGGCTTCAAACTTGCAGTCTTCCTATGTCAGCCTCCCTAGTCTGGGGATGGCAGGCATGTGCCACCATGCCCAGATTAGACTTCTTATTGATACATAGTCCCACTTCATTGTATTTAATTGATACATACACTTTGAGGAAAGTGGGATTTCTTCACTTTATTTATTGCTTCCCTGCAGCTGGAACACAGCTCTTTATCACCAGCAATTCTCCAAGGGAAACTTGTAAACAAATGTATGCTTTTTCCCATTTGTGAGCAGGAGGGGGGGAGGTGGAGGAGACAGAGACAGAGACAGAGAGAAGTGAGGGAGAGAGAGACAGAGAGAGAGACAGAGAAGAGAGAGAAGGAGAGAGAGAGAGAGAGAGAGAGAGAGAGAGAGAGAGAGAGAGAGAGAGAGAGAGAGAGAGATCAAAGGCTTCTTTTTTTTCACCACCAGCTATGTTAGCTCTCCAGTCACTGGTCTGCATGTTTTCTCCTATAACCTTGTACAATCTGCTAAGTGAAATGCTACCTCCTACGGTGTGGATTCAGGTGCTGTGATTGTGAGTCTGAATGTATGTTCCACTCGATTTCTGAACCCCTGCCTATTGATTTTTTNTAAGAGCTTCCATAGACTAAGAAAACAGACTCATTAAATTTGGAGGTGTAGCACTTTGCTCACAAAGATTTTTTTCCACCNCCAGGAATGAAATGGCTTGGCTGTGCTGTTACATCTTATTCACTGTGGATGTAGCAAGAGCCAAAGCGTTCATGTCTATGCTCATTTCTGACTATGAGGTCATGGTGAAGAACACAGAAACTTCTGAAATTGTTGGAAAGCAAAAATAAACATCTTTCCCATTATTCTCCTTTAGTTTCATTATCATGTCAACAGACGTGCTGCCCACTTACAGATTTCCTATGGCGCCATCACTATTTTCCCCTACCAAGTGCTTTTTGAAAATGGTGTTTTCAATGATAATATAATATTTCACTAAATAAATGCAGTGTAAACTATTTGTCCAAATTACTGTTACATGATGAACTTATGCTTTAAACATAAGGTAGTAAATATAAGCTCTCTTATACAGCTATATNATTCAACATAAAAATCTCCCCTATGTGCTTAATGTATGATCAATTTAAATATATTTGCAAATGCCATACATGAAAGATTATATTAGAATATCTGATTTTCATTTATATTGTTGCATAAGGATGAGTCAAATTTACAATATGTTTTTTTTTAAATGTTTTCTACATTGTCTATGCCTACCCTTTTGTTCTGGAAATTGGATCTATAGCTTTTATTTTTATTTGCCCTTATAGGTTCTGTCTTGAAATTTAATCTCTCTGAGCTTCATTTTGTAATTTTAGGTGATATAACATTTGATGGTTGATGAAGTGCATTTTTACCAAGCCAAGCTGTCCACCAGAGGGCTGCTACCAACCAGGCTTCTGAAGTATCATTTATATTCTTTAATNTTTGGATTTTGAGATATTGAGGGTAGTGATCATGTGTCCTGATAACATAGATAACATCCAAGCTCTAGAAAAATAACCATTGCTACTCTAAAGGGGAATCCACTATGATGGAGTGGCCTCACAGTTGATGTTGTTTCGTTGCTTTAGCTAAATTCTTGGAATTATCTTTAATGTTTTTGTTTCTGGATTGCCTACATCTTTCAGAAGTCAGTTACAGCTACCTGCAAATTCTACCCAGAATTCAGCTGCTCTCACCAGCTCCACTTGGGGCATCTGACTCAGGTCTCCACCCTCTCTCTTCCTGCTCTGTCCCTTTCCTACTCTTACCTCCAGTCTCTAGTCAAGATGGCAGAGTGTGAGCTACTCGCATTGGTCAATCATGTACACCATGAAAGCACAGCAATATCCAACTGGCTTTTTACAATCTGTCCTAAGANCTTCTTACTTCTAGTGTGGTCCTTGCTTGACCCACTGCAGCCACATTGGTCCTAATTACCTCCCTCAAACTTGCCAGACTTAAAACACACAAGCCCTGTACCTTCAGTACTCGTCCAATGTATCAGTGTGGGTAATTCCTTTGCCTTCTTCAAGTTGCCTGGTTACTGCCTCATCACACACTTATGATATTTCCTGTTTGGTAAGCTGTATCTTTCCTGAGGTGCGCAATCACCCTACATGTGCCTCTCTCTTTGCAAACCATTTCTCATCTTCTCATATACAAGGCATCGTCTGTTGTTCTAGGCCAGAATGTAAACTCCGCTGTGATTTTGTTTTTTAGTTTACACAGGTACCCCAAGAACCATAGCAAGGGCTCAAAACTTTGAAGACTGTTTGGCTATAGCTGAGACCTTAAGGAGAGAATAAGTGAAAAGATAGAATTCATTTTATCACTGTAAACATTTATCCCAGGAGCCTTTGGACCATCTCCTCAGCCCTTCTTTCCACAGCTGAGGAAGTGTGTCTTTGCCTAAGAGCTTACTTACTCCCTCTTTTTAATAATGATACTTTTGAGCCGGGTGGTGGTGGCG
>LZPO01035053.1:133188-150049 GCA_001675575.1 Neotoma lepida | reverse complement strand
AACAACAAATACAACTTCTAGTCTGGGTGATTAATGTTTTCAGTTTGTGTATTTTATATGATTATATTTCAGACATAAATAGAGAAATCATGTTGAAAAGAAGTGTCATGTACCTACACACCCCTGGTATGGAGTATATACAGAGCATATACAACTGAAAACATGTCAAATTGCTAAATATTTTATGATATTCACTTAAACTTCAATATTTGCATTAGAGGAAAATGAAGATCATTGAATCCATNGATCATTTCATCAGACCTATACTGAGGAGTTAACTCACTTGTAATTTTAAATCACATTCAAAGGAATCAGGAAATATTTTGAAGTTCATATTTACTCCAAAAACTTCAAGCTTATAAATTCAGTCTCACTTGAATCTCTTAATGTCTTAATTTGCTTTGTAGAGAAAGTGTATTTTCTTTCATTCATATAATTCAAAACAGCTAAATAGATTCTATTTCAACCATTTAAATGATTCACATGAGAGAACGAATATGGAAAATCTAAGCCCCAAACAAAGCTGCAGCCCTAAATTATCATGATAATTTAAAACGTGTGTAATGTAATTATAGTGTAGGGTCTGCTACAATGGGCTCCGTGGTGCTCTATATCCAATGTGTGAGGACGCTGATATTAGCTATGGCTCTCTCTGAGCATTTTTTTACACATTTCTGAATTATGATACCTATGCCAGAATCAGTCTACTGTATCAAAGATTTTTTTGGATGGAAACATGAATTTTTTTTTAAATTGTCAAAACATGATAGAGCAAACGTTCAGTTTCTTCATAGGATCTACCAAAGTATGAATATCAACTATGTATAAGATTTTAAATATGTAAAGATAGTACTCTAAAAAAAGCTTAAAAGACATGTAAACTAATAATGAATAATTTTATAATAAAAGCATCATGGAAACATCTAATTGTATATGATAATAATGATGATGTAATTTCAACTAGATGCTAATTTGGCCCTTTTATATTAACATTTTTCTTTTGTACTATGAAACATACCATGCCACAGTGCTGTCCCTCTTCTGGCAATGAAATCTCTGTTGATCATGAATTGTAGAAGTGACAATTGTACATCAATACTAGATGCGAAAGTTTGGTTAAAACTATTACATATGGCCTCAGTTTACTGTAGGTAGCTCTATGACAAAATGTGGGAAATATATTGATTGTTTTCTAAATACTGTAGCTGAAATCAAAATGTCCTTACTTCCAGGTTGAGACAGAAAGGCAACAGACTCATTGTCTTCCATACTAATGAGCAATGTGCTGTGAATCCAAGAAGTAAACAAAATATGATATTCAATTTTATATTCCACCTAGTCATCCATCCATCAACTCATCTATCTGTCCATCTATATAGCCATCAACCACCCAGTAACAAACAGCTGCTACAAATGAATAATTACAACATGCAAAACCAGTACCAAGGAAAGATGGGCACAGAGTATTTTCTAGTTTCGAAATATGTAGGCAAATAAGTTAAAGATACTCTAGTAAAAATAGGTACATAGATAAATACATGAAGAAATAGATGTTAGGTAAGTAGATAGATCAATTGATTGATCTATAGATGATGATAATTAGGATGTAAATTGATGGATAGATAAAAAGAAAAATAAATAGAAAATAAATGGATAGAGAGAATGATAGAAAGATAGATAAATAGATATAAGATAAATGGATAGAGAGATAGATGATAAAAGATGGATGGATGAATACATAGACAGACAGACAGACAGACAGATAGATAGATACATAGATAGATACATAGATAGATACATAGATACATAGATATAGAGATACATAGATACATAGACAGATGATAGAAGTTAGATAGATAATGGATTGTGGTACTTAAACAGATGCAACTTATCCAAAATGCAAAACAGAGAAAGGTTCCCATAGAAAAACGGAATTGAGTGTTGATCAGAAAGATATGACTGACCTTAGTCACAGGAAGCTCCAGAGGCCATCTCTTCTTTCTTCCAATCCCTACAGCACTTTCACCCAGTAGCTGAGGCTGCACAACTATTGACCTGAGATCTGCAGGCAGAGGGAAGAGATACTGGCCTGGAAATACCTCAGATTCTTAAAAATGGCTGCAGGTAGAATTGTGTGGGGAGTACATGCAGCACTGCAGGGGGTGATGGAGCNCAAACCACAAAGAGCAGGAGAAGCAGATGGGCAANCAGCTGGAAATTCTGTAAGCTGAGGAGAAAGCTTCTCCTGTGCTTTGAACTCTGTGGGAAATGACAAACTAAGCTTGGATACTGAGATATAAATAAAAATTAAGTGCAAAAATAGATGAATAGTTGAAATAATACATATTTTGAAATAATACATATTTTCTAACATCTCATCTGCATGAGTTCAAGAAGTCTTCATTTTTTAGAAGTAATGATTGATTGTATAGAACTAAATGTCTAATAGGTATGAATAACAGCCTCCTTGAAGTTACTACGGTTTCAGTAGGGACTATTTCTACATAAACAAACAGTGTTGAACTAGCCTGCCTGTGATGACTACCCTTTACCAAACCTTCACTTACAGTGTCTTCATCCCTTCAGGGTGTGGGCCTGGCTGCCAGGTGTGGCCTGAGATGGATGAGGGCACAGTTCCCTGCTGAGCCTGCCCCCACCCCTGATTTCCTGCTTCCTTTTATCTGCAGACCCCTCTAAAAACCCCAGTGGGAGCCTGCCAAGGCTGGGCTGTCTCTTGTCCTCAGGCCCTGCCCACTGTGGACTCCTTGGCTTACCCCTCCATGCGTGCTTGACCCTAATTTTGGATTCTGATTCAAGTTTAGGCAACCCTTCCTCTCCTGTTGCTGATTGTGGCTGGGGTTTGAGACCATCTGTCAACCTTCATTTGCCTCCAGTGNAAATTCTGATTTGGGCTGTCAGACATACCTGCCCACATGGGATTCTGGCACTAATTCTATACTTGAGAAGCTTACACGTTTTGTTTACATACCTATTTATTTTGGTCTTGTACATCCATTCTTGTTCCTATTAACCACAGTCCTGGGTCTCTCACAATTCACAGCCTGGACAAAGGCTGCATGCTTGAGAGATCTATAGCATGTAACTTGAATACACAGCTAGGCTAGGTGGAAATTGGTGGGTTTGGCTCTCAAGGACTGCCTGTCTGTCACTGGGCAAGTAGACTCACTTGGACTGACAAGAGAACTCAGTATAGGTCTTTAAAAATGAAATTTAAATCAAATAAGTGTTTCTAAAAGCAAATTTTCTTCTCTATCCTTTTTGTACTTTGTATTTTTTACAAAAAAAAAAGATTTTGACTAAATGCCATTTTATCTTTCCCTTAATTTCTGTTCCTGCAATTTTGTATCATACATGTTAAAGTTAAGAATNAATACGGGTATAGTCTACATCTTTCCAACAGAAAACCTTCCTAAGAGCCTGCTGCTACATGTCCTGAGAAATGTTTAAAATTACTCTTACATAGTAATAAAAGTTTTGTCAAATTATGTTAATTTTATGTAAATAGACACAAATTCAAGAAAGTAATAATATGTCATATGAATCATTCCCGTTCTTTCTAGACTGCCCTTAAAGAAGAAAAAAAATTAACTGAGGAGACAGAGAAAATGATATTTTAAAATTATTTTTAAATTGCTTGTTGATATATTAATCCATACTGATGAGATTCATCCATTCATAAAATCACCTGACTTCAAGGAAATATNCAAGTATTTCAAACAAAAAGATAGTGCATTACATATCAACCCTACAAAATCATGCACTGTTAGAACTATATTCTTGGATATTAATATTATTACATTATTCATAAAATATATTTTGTAACACTACACAGCTGTTATAATATATATTATATAAATGTTATCTGTGGACACAACAGACTCTTAATAAAATAAACCATACAAAGTTTACTTTATTTTTGACATTAATTCATAATTTTTCAGAGACTTGGTAATATCTAACAGTATACCTTTATAATATATTGAAATTTTTAAATTTCAGTTCTGTATAGCAAACATGTTGACAGTTGTGTTTTTTAAATATAAATGATTAGCTTAAGGCTATTCTGAAATATTTAAGGTTTTTTTTTTGGAGTTAATTTTTTTATTTCCAACTGTCACCTCTATCTCTTAGAAAGTTCCAAAGTTTCTGAATGCCCATCTAATCCCACATCACAATTGTTACCATGTCTACACCCATCATACCACGTGCAATTATGATTGTTTCAGCTTAAAATAGTAGTTCAACCCTAAAANAAACAAAAGGGAAATGGTGTATGTATGGTAAAACTTACAGCAAGAGTTTAGTAACATCCTAGTCTCCACTCCCTAAGTGCCCTGTGCAGAATGCCCTCTCCATCCTCCTCATTCTCTTCCTTCTTTCCTTCCTTCTCTCCCTCCCTCCTTTCTTACATCGTTATCTCATGTGTTCAGTGTCCTTTCACTGTCTTTCTGCCCTTTTACTTAGCTATATTTAGACTTCATCTTCATTGTGTTCTTCAAATATAGGATTTATATATACATGGCACTGAATTGGCCTTTGTCCAGACAGAGTGGAGGCAAAGGTGACAGACAGATCTACAGTAGGACAGTGGAGAAGATGGCNGAGATGGTGACTTCTTCTCTTGTTTCTTGTGATTTTCAGAGTTTGGAGTTGCTGGTGAAACTCACAGAGGGTTGACCAAGCAGAAGGAGCCATCAGTTCTGTTCTTGAAACTTGTTGGAAATCAAGGGCACGTGTGAACAACTTTTCTGCAATCGGTGCCTTCACTTTCACTGAGGTGTTCTCAGATGCCATCTTTCCGACTCTTTGGATATGAAACCGGCTTGCATCTGCCTGTCATCTGTATGGTGAATCTGGTGCCTTAGACCACGTATGGAAGTGGAAAGTTTGCCCTTCCATTTGTCCTCTAGTCAGTATCCTGACTTAAAANGGCCCGGCCCTATTCAGTAAACAGCATGCACTTTGCCAAGGGCACAAGTGGGTGCCCCCACAGGGCCAGCTCTTGAATTCATGTAGTCAAACACACAGGGTTGCATGTTTGTGCTTTATCATTTGCTTTGGGAGTTATAAAATCCTTTTGTTTTGATTCTGTTTTCTGAAACCTCCAGATGTATTGGAAATTCTATCAAACAATTTTTAAAAAGTGATGATAATACTGGCTAATATTGAGGAGAATAATAAGTCCTGTTAGTTTGACAAACAGCTTTAGTTTGTGTAGCGATTTTTCTTTTTTGGTTAGGTGAAATGTGTTTGGCCATGCAATCTTCAATCCCTTAATTTGTAATCCCTTGGGCATTTCTAGGGAAATTTAACCCTTGTGTTTCTGGTTTATAGCTTCTCACATTGTCTAAATGTTATTTTCCAAAACCTTTTATTAGTGCTAAGGCAGGTTTATGAACCTCTATACAAGTTCCTGAAAGCATTCTTTTTGCTCCNTTTGAAGATCCCAGTTGACATGAACTCAAAGCCCTAGAGTTTGATTCTAGAGTTAGCATTGACAAAGCTTGACTGGACCCCCAAGCTGCCCACTCCGGTTAGGACTTTGAAAAGTACCACGTTTAAGAGGAGCAGGTGTTCCATGGTGTGTACAAATGAAAGTACAGCAGAGAGCAAAGGTTGAGAGGTTGCAGACACGGCCTCCAAGGGATGGGTAGTGTGGAAATTTCTATTTCNTTAGCTTTCTTTTACTGGTTAATTCCACAGCCAATTCTCCCTAGGCCCTTCATTGTATCTTGAGTAATTTCGTTTTGTAAGCAAAAATAAATAAATAAATAAAATGTTTTAAGTAAGTATTCTGATAATCTTGCCAGAGTGAANGGGGTTAGAAAAAGACATAAAAATGTATTGTCTAGAATGCATCTCATAATTTCCATAATTCACAAAAAAAATCATTCACTGCCAGTTTATTTGATTTAACAGCCTCCAAAGTGTAAGGTTACATGGAATAAATAGCTAATTGGGTTAATTTAATAGCAGGTTAAATCTTTCTTTTATTTTGTCTAAAAGGCACATTAAAATAGTACAATTTTCAAGTGGTCTTGGAAATCTAAAGTAGAGTTTCTTGATAAAAAAAAATATATAGCTTTCCCACTGCTGGGTTACAGTGGAAGTAGCTGGCATGCTTCCAGTTCACCACATGAAAATCTAAGCTGCCTGTATAAGTGCAGAATTTAGTGTTGGGTCTTAAGGTTTTGTTTGGCGTCTTGCCAACGATGTTATGCATTTAGCTGGGAAAATTGCCTAGAAGTTAATTGAGAGGAAAACACTAATATACAACCCCCCCAAGGAAAAAAAAAGCCTTGTATATGCATATGGTGCTGTTCATTGATAAGATTCGTATGTATACAATAAGGACCCAGTAAAGTTACTGAGAGGCAGTTTTCACCCAGCACCCATTATCCAGCACCATGTCTTCTCTGTAGAGCAGTTCTGTGGCTTCTCCACAGTCAAGGATTTCCAGGCACAAGTCCTGAAGAGGGGGGAGGGCCGGGGGAGGGGGTAAGTGGTCCCTTTTAAAATTTCACTGCCCAAAGATAAGTGGTTATTCAGAAATTCTGGAACGTACAATTCCAGTTCTACCTTTTAATCCATTGTTTTGGAGAGGACATTTTAGTGCAAGATCTCAGCTCTGCTCCCTGGCAGGCACAGGTAGAAGGCTCTTTGGATCCTGGACAAAGGACTNGAGAACTGCCAGGGATGCTCTGCCATCCCCAGAATGCCTAGAGGTTGAGAGAGTTCTCAGATTCTGCTCTGGTAGCCCTGCTTGAGGAATCTCCAGAGTTTCTTATTGTCTCGCTGAGGCTATACCTGCAAGCTCTCTGTGCTTTCTTCTCTCCTGAATTTTCTCTGGGGTGCTCATGATGATGCTTCTTTTCCAGTCTGTGGCATGCCCCTTCCTAGAATAACGACAGAAAATAGTAAGACATTTCCTAGGAATGACCACTGTGTTTCTTCTTCAGAACGGAAGTATAGGAAACTGGTGGCACACTTGCCTGTTGTCGTTGGCAAGGCTGAAATTTGTCTGGGAACACCCACGGGTGTCACTGTGCCTCATTAGTACTGAAGTCACAGTTCATGGTCCGCCTACCCACACCCCACTCCTTTCTCAGGGACGTTGTAAACTGTGGATAGAAAAATAACTCTTTTCAAAAACGAGACCTGGCCTGAAGCTGGAAAGCCCAGGTCTTAAATAACAACTCCCAGGGAGTGGGCTTCCTGGTCACTTTCAAGGCCTCCCTTTCTCTTCTCACTGTGCTCTCGGAGAAAGGACTTGAGGGCAGGAAAGCTGGGTGTACTTTGGGGTAGAAAGGGAAGGGGAAAGTGATCCTTTAATTAAGAGGGGAATTCTTTTGTACCTGCACTGTATCCTTTTGATGCGTTTAGATAGAGGGGACCTGAGAGCCCAGGGACAATGGCGGTTTGCTACTGTCTGAATCCCTTCCCCTTCTACTTAATCCTGTCCTTATTGGGACCTTGGGTGGAAAGCTGATAATTTTGGTGTTGCCCTAAAAGGAAGGCAGTGCCTTGAATTTCTGCCACTATCCCATGATAATGAACAGGCCTAATGAATGCGGATAAGTGGTAAGAATCTGTGACCAGCTGCATCGGGGCAGGTAGTACAGCTCAGATTTAATTGGGAGCAGGTATTGGAAGGCTGTATTACTTTAATTGGTGAGGGGGTTTCTAAGTGGAAAGGACAAAGTATAATGAAGAAATTGTGCTGTACAATACCACTTAAGCTGGGATTGTATGCATCCGTTAATCTGCTGAGGAATGAGGCAATTCTAAACAATTTTCCCAGTGAAACCAACTCCAGAAAACTTGTCCCCTTTGTTCTCCCTTGGGAAAATGCAAGATTGAAACAGAAAATACCTTTACCGAGGCAATCATGTGCCACGTGTGGAAAGCGGATACAGCTGTAAGCTCTGCGAAAGGGATCTTTGTGGTACAGTAGGGGACGGAAATAGAGATAAGACTGGGGATAAGAGTGAGCCTGTCACTGCCTCTGAAGGAGGAATAAAGTGATGGCATTTACAGTGACAGATGAGACTCTGAAGAGAGAGCAGGACAGTTCAGAGAGGGGAATTTGATATTTAAAAGAAAGGGCTGTGATAATTANAAGTAGCATTGCATTAAACTGTTACCCAGTTCATTAATGACAGAAGGAAAGCTGTGTCTCTGAAAAAGTTAATGATTCTCAAGAAACCACTCTGGAAGCCTTACACTACTAAGAGCCTAGGTGAACAGAAGGCTGACACCAGTCTGGATTTGGGAGTTCAAAATCTCCTTAAAAATTATAAAAAGCAATGTNGACAAAAAGCCACTGTAATAATTGAGTGGTGTTCTCCTNGGTCAAGAGGGCTCAAGTTGTGTGTACAGCTAGGACAGGGAATGAGGGAGACCAGCCATGTAATGGAGGTTACAAAAGTTACTGCTTTGAACATGTGGGTATCAAATGGGCCCAGGACAGTCACCATCAGACCCTTGCTATTGGCAGGTTTCCTTTCACAATTTACATTCAACAGCAAAACACATCTATGGGATAGCATTTATGAGAGAGACAGAGACAGAGACAGATGGGGGAGGGACTACTGGATCTAGATTTGTGGCTCAAAGATGAGCCTTAATGAGACTGTTTAGTAGGATTCTTAGTACTTCAAGTGGATGAGCAATTGAATTATATTCGTGTATTTTCTTAAAGGTTGGAAAATACAAAGATCAAGTTTCTGTGCTTTTCATGGAGGTTCAGCAGTGGGAGGAGGAGAAAGGGGAGCATAATGGCAGGAAAAGGGAGCAGAATAGGAGTTTGGCCAGACTTTCCCAGGATTCCCAGGTGGGTTTCATATATTGCCCAACTGGAAGAACCAGACCAACACATCTTTCCNCAAGAACTGCAAAGACTATTGTCCCTGCTACATCCAAAGCTAGAAAGCTACAGTTATATGAAGAACTCTTTGGAAGGAGAACTATTTTGATATTTTGCACATTTAGATCCCATCTATGGGACAACATAGCCATTGGGCTCAAACTAAAGTACTGAATACGATGAAAACAAAACAAGCAAACGAACAGAAACCCTTAGTATGAAATCTTTTTTTTCTTCATAGAAAAGCAGAGTAAAAGCATTCTGAAACATTGGTGGATAATGGCAAAATTCTGCTTGAAACTCAGCAAAGGACGCATACACTAAGATGGTAACCTGAATCAGCACGTATTCACCAGAACTTCCCTGCCATTAAGGGACTTGCAGGTAGCACATTCAGGGATGTAATGAGGGCATTTCAGAGTCAAAACTGGCCCTATGCATTAAATCTTTAAAGCTTGTCGAGTTCCTTGGCAGAGACGGTGGCTATGGAAACTGAGGTGGGAGAAAGGTGAGAAAGAAGGAGCTAGAATTCCTAGTGGCTCTGAATCAACAATGGTGACATGAAACACTCCTATCTGTGTCCACACTGAAAAGTCATCNGTAATCATCAATTATATGTGAGCATACATGATAGGGTGTGCTTGTGGCCTGAGCCTGGTCAAAGTGATATGTGACTGTAATATACACAAAGTGACAAAAAACTAAGAATAAAAAAGAAGTGCAACCAGACAAGAAGGGTAAGTTTGTTGAACAATCCCTGCCATGGCTCCATCTCTGGAACAAAACATAATGTTCTAATGCACTTAACTCCATATCAATCTCCCACTACTACAAGAATAGGGAAAAATATGCCCTTCAGTTAAAAATCCTACATAAACTTAAGCCAGCAATTACTGAACACTGGCACCCTAGTTCCCTGAATGAACTCACTACTAATCCAGGAGTAATTTATACTGGGAACTTGAATAAGGGAGAAGGGTCCAGCTTGAGANCATTGTGTTCTGCTTACACACAGCAAGTTCAAAAACTTACTTAAGAGTTTAGGAGTCATGAACATTAACAACGCAGTGATTCCACTTATATTTGCAAGGTAGAGTTCAAATAAATAAACTTCTACTGTTTTCTGCCATTGAGCTATCCTGAAGTGAAATCAGAAAGTGGAGAAACTTGTGGGTTTTATAAACTATAGCCCTGAATATTTAGATAACATTTTCTGGGACTTCCATAACTCTCCAGCATTTATTTATTTATTCATTTTTGAGACAGTTTTATGATATAGTTCAAGTTTGTCTTAAACTTGTCCTTCTGCCTCATCTGGATCACTCCATCATCCTTTTAATCTGTATATTATGGCAATACTAATAACCTCAAATACCACCCTCCTCTCCTGGTGGAAGACTGAGTACTCAGTGTAGTATATTGAAACTTAAATTTGATGTTCAATGTTTATAGCTATATCTCTGCAAGTAGAAACAGAGCTATACATATGTTCATGGTTGAAATGAAGATGAACTATTATATGATATCACAAGATGCTACTTAGGAAAACATTGGAATAAACTTACAAATAGTTTCAGTCAATGAAATAAGTAGAAATGGTACAAATATAAGGAAACATATTGTCACTACTTTCAGTGAGAAAAGTGGTAAAGAAAAATAGAAATCTCCTTAAAAGATAATTTTGTCTTTAATCATTTCTAAGCATCCCCAGGTAGAGTGGGGCCAGTAAATTTAATCATATCTTAGAAATACCAAATATCATATTTTATATATTTTGCTAAGGCATATATATATGAGAAAAACATGACTATAAATAATTACTATCTCTGATACATTTTTAAGTGACTCATATTTATGCATCAGGGTTGAATGAAATCTCACAAAGTGAATATTTTCTGACTCTTCTATTTTGAGATTACTGAAGTGTTTTTGGAGCATATACCAATCTTATATGCTTTCTGTGGAATGCAATTAATTTATCCATGAAACAAAAATTCCTTCCATGGGAAATGTCCTTGAACTGTTGAAAGTAAAGACTGAAATAAAGAACTAAGTTGGAGATAATTTTGGTTAAAATTAAGCAGTGAACTGCACATAAGGCACAAAATAAATTATTCTAAAAGTTCTTCCAACTCATTAAAGGACAAAGAAAACATGAAGATCACCAACTCCCAGAAGCATTTATATGCTTCCTTATAAAGATTTCATTTAGAAAGGTTTTCTATGAGAAACTTAAGGATTATGGGTATGNCACATGCAGGCAAAGGGGCCAGAGTTCATTTCTTTTCTTATTTCATGCAATGTAAAATAACTATTTTACCACTCTGACATGGGATGCTTTGTATCTGGGACCCATGATCTAACTCTAAAAGACAGGAGAAAAGGCAATGCCTGTCTTACATGCCTCACAGGAGATCTAGGACCTGTCTCTTATACACATCTAGATGTGTATAAGAGACAGGGGCAGGCATCAGCCTGGGGGTGCTGCAAGTATCATCCAGGAGAGGTGATGTTCTCAAACACCAAAGGTAATATAATAACCCATAAGGTAGAGTAACAGCATCCTATTAAAATTATTATAGGAATAATATTAGGAATGGAAATTCTAAAGCAAGAACAGCAGACTGGANGTGGAGAGGAAGCAGATTTTGACAAAATCATAGACAATTCTGTTGCTATACCACCTGAACTCAATCAGCAGNTAGTTCCAAGTGGTGCCTATCATATATGTGCACATAGAAAAATCAATATATGATGCTGCACACTAAAACACTCCTATAATCCCAGAACTTAGGAAGGCTCAGTCAAGAAGGTTACAAGCTCCAGACCAGGCTGGCTAACCTACAAAGAACCTAAGTCAAAACCAAAAATATAAGAAACAAGAAAAAAAAAACTAGTGATATTCTTGTGTGTTGCTTTATAAATACAGTTGTTTTTAAGGGAGTAAAAATTAAGTTATATCAAGTACCCATGAAGGGTAGTTTACAAAATAGCAATCCTAGTTGGTAAATAGATGAGGAAAAACATAAACAAAAAATTGAAAAGTGGCAAATGTTCAAGAATGAAAACAACATCAACCATATATATTATAAATTATACAAAAAAACCACTTGAAACTCTAGAGTTGGAAAAATAAAATAACAAAAAAGAATATTCTCCTGCATCAAACAATAATAGCTTTGTAAAAGTATTGACTCTCCAGTCTACAAGATTTATGAGACTAAGAAAAAAGACAAAAGCAAATATAACAGGAAAATTTCAGGATATCACTGATCAAATAACGTTATAAGTGCACAAGAAGAAGACAAAGTGAGGCTAGAGAGATGGCTTAGAGTTTAAGAGCACGTGCTGTTCTGGTAGTTNAGTTCCCAACACCCACATGGTGGCCCACAACCACCTGAAGCTCTAGAGGATCCAATATCCTCTTCTGGCCTTTGCAGGCACCAGGCACACATACATACATGCAGGCCAATACTCATACAAATAAAGTCAAATAATTTAAAAAATGAGAGAAGAGGAAGCATGGTAATAATTGCAGAAGCTTTACAAGTTTGAATAAGGACATGAATCTATAGATCAAATGAGTTTACCATGGTCCATATTGTATACACAGAGATATGTATAACCAAAGTGTTGGGAGCCATAGACAATTGTACATTCTTTGAAGCAGCCAGAAAAGTGACTTGATTTGCATGAAGGGATTTCAAAATTTATTATCAGCCAATTTCTCATCAGAAANGCAGAGCCAGGAAGTCAGAAAGATGATATATTTAAAGGGCAAAATGAAAAAAAATGCTATCACTTTGTAAGTATACACTTGTCAAGATTGTCTTCAATATAAGAGAGAAAGCATACTTCCAGATAAATCTAAGTTAAGAGAATTCATCATAACTAGGCTTGCCTTACAAGTAAATTCTTCAGGCTGAATAAAAATATATTATGTAGTGATGTGAAACTGTATGAATTACTAAAGTTTCCCTATAAAAGTAAATACATAGGCCAATATAAAAACCACTATTGCTGTAATTTGGTTTGTAATTCTAATCTTCATTGTCTGCATGATTTCAGGGCAAAAATATAAAAAACAATTTTAAACCTATGTATTATTCATCCAATGTGTAAATGTGTTGTGTGTGACCTAGAAACTTTCATGAGAAGAGTTTATGTGTATTCTTTCCTATGAGTCCTCATCTTAACTGACCACACCACTTGGGCGCCTATGAATATCCTTTAGTTGCTGCCTCTGTACTTGGTACAAGGACAAAAATCATTATGAAAACCCACAGAACACCAAAGAAGGCTGTCATGTAAGAAATAATGGACACAAGAACTAAAATACACCTAGAAAAAATAGAAAAGCATACAAGTCTTTCTTTATCAACATTTGTTTTTAATGTAAGTGGTTTAAGTTGTTCAATCAAAAATCATAGNTTGGGGGATGGAAAAGTGTCTTGATAGTTAAGAACATTTGCTNTTCTTCCAGGGACCAGAGTTCAGTTTCCAGAATCCATGTTAGGTGTTGTGGGATAATTTGATCGCACTATGACACACNCAAGACTGCCAATAAAGTTTACTTTGAATCAGAGGACAGAGCTAGCTACTAACTCACCAACATTAACCATAGAGGTTTTGGAGGACCAAGGACATATAGAGAGACACTGGAAGTGGTAGGATGAGGCTTAGAAAGATTCTTGGCCTTTTTGGATTGAGGAAGGAGAGAGAGTGGAGGTCACAGGTTGCTTCTCTGTAATTTTCCTTCATTCAAGTTTTACCCCAATTTCTGACTCTCAGGTTTTTATTGATAAGGAATAATTAGATAAACACTTCATCTGGCATCCAACTCAGGGTACAAGATCGGGGGCAGCCACTCCCTACTGGCTTTGCAGTCAAAGGAGTCACCACCATGGCTGCCTTTTCCTCCCTTCCCCAGGCCTTCCATGCATGTCTGCGGATTTCTTGCTGCAGCCTATCTACAGAAGCTTCCAGCTGCCACCCGTCTCCAGCCCCAAACTCCACAGGCAGCTGGACACCAAACAGCACCAGAGTTAGCCACCAACTGCTAGCTAGCTCTGTCATTTAGGTGGTCTTGTGCCCTTGCTTCCTGCCATGCAGTCTTCTTCCGCATGTGNCTCTGTGTGTGCTTTTCAGGTAGCTGGCTCGCTCTCCCAGTGTGTGNGGGTTTCTCCTGGAACCCTTCTTANTGTGGGAGAACACTTCTGTATGCTATGAATGTATGTTGCTCTCATTGATTGATAATAAAAGCTTATTTGGCCTATAGCCATGCAGAATAAGGCTGGGGGAAAAGCCAAACAGAGATACAGGGAGTAGAAGGGCAAAGTCGGGGGAGATGCAAGCCAGCCACCCAAGGAGCAAGATACCAAAAGACTGGTGAGCCACAGGCCATGTGATGATGTGTGGATTAATAGAGATGAGTCAATCTAAATGTAAGAGCTAGTTAGTAATAAGCCTGAGATATCGGCCAAACAATTAGAATTAATATAAGCCTCTGTGTGATAATTTGGGAAGCAGTTGCTGGGTATTTGGGAAAGAGCAGGACAAAGAAAAGCCTCTGATTACACCTTCCTCAGGCCACTGCCACACCAGGTTGGCCATCTCAACACCTGCTCAAGATTTTAAAGCTGCTGCCCACCCCACACACTCTTTGCTTCCAACTACATGCAAACAGATGCAACTGCCATCAGTCAGTCCGTGCACCACCTTCATTCTCTGNCCAGCCATGACCTGTCCAGCTGTGTGACACAGCAACAGCCAGCCATACACTTTGTTGTCATTGTCAGCCAATTTGTTAAGACACTGGGGATTCTTAAGGGCAGAATTAGCTTTTTTTGTCAGAAAGGAGTTTTTGCCCTCATTAAGAATATTACAATGCAGGGAGTTAGGTCTCTATATGACTCCATAATGGATGGTTTGAAAATGAAAAGAAAAATAAATGAAGGCAAAATCAAGTTAGCTGGGATTGACATAATTATCAATTACAATCATTATTGGTTTGGTAATTCATGTTTTATCCTTAAAAGAATGGTTTGATATCTGCCAAACATGAAAAATTGACTGATAAGATACAATCCTTAGAAAGACAAACTAATGAAACTAAGAAAAATATTCACACACAAAGGAATTTCAAGCAGAACTTACCACACCATTGCATTATGAAACTGAAGAGGAGTGGGCAAAGGTTATTAGAAAACAAACCTTTATTTATCCAGTTACCATTCAAGAATGACCACCAGATGATATACATCCCGAAGGCTATTCAGCAGTTAACTGGGATCCTGTAGAAATGTTATGTTTGAAGAGATTTAAGAAAGCAGTAGTTTCATATGGTGTGCATTCACCCTTTGTGAAGCAGATGTTAAATTCTTGGGCAACTCAGAACAGATTTATTTCATAAGACTGGGAAAATTTAGCTACAGCAATATTNGAAGTTGGTCCTCAGTTGCAATGGAAAATAGGGCAGAGAGGGGAAGCGAGGGTCATAAAACAATGAAGTAGGGCTAAAAGTATTGAAAATTCCCAGAAACAGCTTNATAGTGAAGGCCAGTATGCTGATTTGCAAAGACAGATTACATTTGATGATCACATCTTGGCTCTATGCCATAGAGAAGCTTTGGATGCTTGGGACAGAGTTGAAGAATCAGGAAAGAGGACTGAGACATTTACTAAAATTATACAAGGCTCAAAAGAAGCCTTCACTGCCTTTTTAAAAAAAAATTGACTTCAGCTGTAAATAGAATGACATCAGATCCAGAAGTTAGACAAATATTAATTGAATCTTTGGCTTTTGAAAATTGAGAATGCAAAAGGGTGATTAGGCCTTTAAATGTTAGATTAGCACCAAAAGATGAATGGATTAGAAGTACAGCTGATATTAAGTCTCACACTTATGATGACACTTGAATAGGTGAATTGATTTCAAAAAATTTTAAGAATAATCAAAAGTTCAATGTTCTAGTTGTGGTAAACCAGGTCATCTGNAAAGGGATTGTANGCAAGACATTCCTAGAAATAATANTTTTTTTTCTAGAGATGATANAAACGGAAGACCTCAGCTTTCTGGATTATGTAGAANATGTAGCAAAGGCTAGCATTGGACTACTGAATGCAGGAAAATCATGGGACAGGCAAGGTAACTCTTTGCCATTGGGAAATGTCTTAGGGAGCTGCCTGCAGGCCCTATGTCAAATTAGGTTCAATCATTCCCTGTCAGCATTGGAGAGACTCCTACACAGAGCAATTGAAAGATGCAATGCCTGTTTTGAAGAACCATACTGCTCTGGATGACAGAACAGTTTCAGTAGATTAAAAAAAATTTCAAGAGACACCATAGAACAAGTATTTTAGCAAACTTCTATAAATGATCAAAGACTAAAGCTAAAAACACAAATGAATGACATTGTGATTGAAGGTTTACTGNACATAGACACAGTTGTAACAATAATTTCACCAAAACTTTGGCAACCATATTGGCCTCTTCAGGAGGTAAATATTCAGCTTCTAGGGATTGGAATTTTATCTCAGATAATACAAAATGCAAGATGGGTTGAGTCTATAGGACCAAAAGGACAGATAGGAAAATTAAAGTCATATGTGTTTAACATAGCAATAAATTTATGGGGACATGATTTGTTACAACAATAGAAAACCCAGATTAACATTCTCCCAGTCTCAGAAACAAACCACAAACTAATGTATGCTTCTGAGAAAAATATTAAAAATTATNATCAAGAATGGTCNCTGACTGTTCAAGTTGTACATAAGCAGGGCACAACAGCTGCTGATCTTTCAAAGGTATCAACAGCCTTACCTTTAAAGTGGTTAATTGACAAGCATGTCTGGGTAGAATAATGGCCTTTGACATCAGAAAAATTACAGGCATTAGAGGAGCTGATACAGGAGCAGCTAAAAGCTCAACATATTGAAGAATGCAGCAATTCTTGGAATTCTATATTTGTC
>LZPO01035053.1:96866-110062 GCA_001675575.1 Neotoma lepida | reverse complement strand
TTTTTAATAAAAAAAAGAAAAAAGAAAAAAAAAAAGAAGAAGTAGGCTTTCTACTGGATGCCCTGGAGACACACCACTGTTGATTCCTTCCTTCCCAAGTGATATTGATTTCACAATTCCAACTCTCCTGAAATGTAGGTGCATAATTGAATTTATTAATTTATTGTGAGCCACCTTGTATGTAGTGATGATTATCCATAAGGGAGAAGGATTGACATCTGTGGGTGACCAGCCCCCCTCTTTCAGGAGCCAATATAAGGTGAACAGAAGAGGTTGAGGGGTTCTTCGCCTCATTCTTGAGCTGCTTTGCTGTCTGTTCCCCAGAACTAATTGTTCATCCTTTCATGTGAGAACTCTTTGCTTGGTGTCATAATAACATGGACCTTGGAGAAATTGTGCTTCAGTAGTTTTGGGAAGCANCGGTGGAGTGCTGGTGTTCAGTATTAACTGTTGACTAATGTCTACCAGTACTGTCTCCCTNTTCGTGAGTTTCCCAGATGAAGTTCTTGATTTTTGTTCAATTTGCTCACTACAGACAGTCTCCTTCTAAAGTTTCCTTACCCTTGATGTCTCTCNCTCCTTTAGAGAACAATATCCCAACTCTGCTGCAAGTGTCCTCACATGATGGGGACATAGCCTAAAGCCTTGGTTTGTGAATCTGTCTTCTAGCCTGATGAATCTTTTCTTTGCCAGTTCAAGTGCTAAATTCTATCTAATTTTGTTGTTTTTTTCAATTCTGAAGAATTGCCTCCACCCTGGCCTCGAACTCTCTATACAGTCAAGAATAACCTTGAACTCCTTGTCATCCTTCCATGTGCTGGGATTGCAACTGGGCACAACCCTTCTTGGTTTACACAATGCTGAAGATTAAACCCAAGGCATTGTGTGTGCTAGGCAAGCAATATACTAATGGGGCTACATCCTCAGCCCTCATTCTTCTTAATTTAAAATGTATTCTTGATCTTTTTCAAATTTCTCTATAGTTTCCAATACAGTTCCTGCTTCTTCACTGATATTCTTAGTTTTATAGTGCATTGTTGACCTACTATTCTTCAGTTTAGGGGACACTGCTTTAACAGCATGTCCTTGACGTACTACCAACATCTTAGTTTCACTTGTGTATTGCTTCCAATGCCTGGCTCCTTGAGGAAAATAAATATCTGGAAATGTTTTTCCTTGTACAAGGAACATTCTTTATTTTTATCCCCACNTCAAATTTTTTAAACAATATTTCATGTAATAACATGTAATATTAAAAGACATATCTCCTTTTCTATTGACAGTGATTGTTTTAAGTGTCCAGAATAATTTCTAATGAGATTGTTCGAGTATGCTTGTGTGATCTGAGATGGCTTGGTCATCTCAGCTGTTCTGTGACTGGCAAGGGACTCCTTGAAGTAGCTGGGTTCCGTACATGTCCTACTTTTCCAGAAGGCTGTGTGTATTAGGGAATCTGGCCTGCAGTCNAATGGAATGTCCACCCCAGTCTCCATTTCCTCCTTACATAATAAAATCAGAAAAATGTAAGTCGTTCTCATCTTGAAGACTGTTTCTTTGTGTAGAGAGCTATTAGACTTCTGTAAAGTACTCCTACAGCCATATTTTTCTCAGATTCTCATTTTGAATTTTTATAACATCCTCTTATTCNCCTTGGCTGGTATCACAGAATTAACTTTTGAAATAAATGGAAATGTAATCATCCTGACTTTTTGTGGCTTCATTCTCGCATTTAGCACAATATATTTAGGGTTCATCTAAGTTATGACTCCTATCAACACTTTATATTTACTGTTGCAAAAACAGTCCTTTGTATGGATTTACTTTGACTTATTTTATAGATGTTTGATATCATTGTTTATCATGTGTAACACATTTAAAAGTATGTTTGTACAATTTGTTTGTGTAAATATATGTTTTCACTTCTATGANTAGACTTGCCTGGCCATAGGTTAATCTTGTGTTTAATGAATTATATAAATGTCAAACTATTTGAGGCATGCTGAGCAATCTCACAGGTAATAAATACTTCAGCATCTTCTCCTGAACTTGCTGGCGTCCACTGTGTAGATTCTATCCATCCAGTNAGTGTGATGTGCCATCCCTTTGTGGTTTTGAGTTGCGTTTATGTAAGGATCAGTGGTATTGTGTTGAGTTTGTGCATTTATTGTTCTTTGGTGTACCTTATTTGGAGAACTTTCAAGTTAAATATTTTGTTCAAATTAAACTGGTTCATCTTNCTTTAACCCCAGGTTGTGTAAATTCTTACATACTTCGTTCACTCTTACATGTTCACAAATACTTCTCGTGCTACTGCCTGTCTTTCTCTCTTAAAGAACCACAGATACAAATGGTAGTGGATTTCTATAATTCACATGTTTTTTGTCAAAGCACCTGATTTTGGTGTCATTCTTCCNGAAGCTCTCTAACCCAAAGCTACNACTGCTTTACACTTAGGGTTTCCTCTTAGGATTTTTAGTCTTAGATGTTAATCCATTTGGAGTAATTTCTATATATAAGTTAGACATCTAAANTCTTGGTGATTTTTATTTATTTAATATCGTGTTTAAGGTTTTGAATTATGTTCTTGGCTTTTTAGTGCATGTGTAACACAAATGTTACATCCCAAGGGATTAAAAAAATCATGAATAACAGAAATAAATTGACTTTTCTGCAGCTGTTTAAAATTCAAAGAATTGGCCAAAACTAGATACAGTTTGGCCAACTTATGAAAGGTACTTTTTGTTGTAAATATTTTATTGAAGTTTTGGTAGTTATATTTAAAAAAATATTTGGTAATTCAGTAGTTGTTTTTTTTTATTATCTTGAAATTTCCCCATTTCCTCCTTTTATAGAGTTTAACATCTGCCTTTATATATGAACAAAAAAAGAGAATTCAGTAAAAAGATGCCAAGTGATCCCATAAGAGCCAAAGAGGTTTTAAAAGATGAATTTCTGTCATCCACATTGTATTTAGTCTTTTTATGCACATCAACCATAGTGCTGGGGTGTAGCTCGATGGTACAGTGCTTGCCTAGCATGAGCAGAGCCCTGGGTTCTATATGCAGAACCAGAAAAAGAAACTTCAAAACAAATCTCCAAGATACTTATTTTACAGCGCCGTTGTTTTTTTAGGCAAATGGATATGTGGTTGTCCTCACACCATTTTTAGAAAAGATNATGAGGATTATCTCTGTTCTTACTCTGTTGAATTGTATTTGTACCTTATTCAAAGCCTAGTTGACCTGATCATTGACCATAATCAANGATTTATTTACGAACTCTAAAATCTACCATGTAGATTTTAGTGAGATCTTCCTTTTAGTCATCTGGTCAGCAAACTTAATGATCCCTATCCTCCCCCACACCACTTGCCATGTAAATTTACTCACATGGGTTCTAAAGATTAGGACACAGATATTTTTTTTTCTGGAGGTTGTTATTCTACCAGCTGACTTTACATGCNGAAATTGAGAAAACAGTTTTCATGCTCTAAACTTCACATTCTTAGAAGAAATTCTACTTGGTTGTGGTGAATAATTTTTAATTAAAAATTTTATGTGAAATGCAAAAATAAAATAGAAACATGCATATACCATATCCCATGTCTGCCTCAATGGTAATTTCCTACAAATATATTCTATAATATTAATAAGAGAATATTGATATAGACTCAGCAATATTCTAGAGTGCTCTATCATGATGGGAGTCTTATGCTTTTTCATTTTTAGAAAGTTATTAAACTATACACATGGATAAATGAAGACATGAGTGCTATTGCCCATGGAAGTCAGAAGAGAGCATAGCATCCCCCTTGAAGCTAAAATTGCAGGCAGTTATGAGCCATCTGCCATGAGTGCTGGGAACTGAATCAGGTTCTCTATAAGAGCAATATAGGCTCTTAACCATGGAACCATCTTTCCAACTCCCTGATATGGAATTTGAATCTAGTCTTTTTAAGCATACAACTGTTAAAGTATTTCCTAACAGGACCCAACCTCACATATGTAGCAACCACTAATCTCTGCTGGACATTTGTGGGTTGCTTTCCANGGGTGCTCTATTAATGAAACCCTGTTGTATATATTATTTAGGATATGTCCTCTCAATCAGTATAATTTCTTGAAGATTCATTCAGTTCATTGAACATATCTGTCAGTAGACTGGTGCTCATTTTCCCATGGGCTAGTAATCCACAGTGAGATTTTGTAGTCTGTTTATCCATTTGCTTTTTGAATGATGATGTTTCTAGCTTAGGAATATCAATAAACCTTCATGTATGGGATTTTATATGGATATATATTTTATTTCTTAGGGATAAATGTACAGGAATGGAATTGATGAACTGAAAGATGGCTTAAGAGCTTGTTCCTTTACTATTTTTAACTTCTGAAATGTTTTCTTAGAGGGTTTTCCCCCATGTAATGTTCATACGCAATATACAAAACATCCAGTTTCTCATCCACTTTCTTTTTTTCTAACTTTTGATGGACATTGTTCATTTATTTGTTTATATTTCATTAATAGGGCAGATGTCATGTTTCCTTGAGGTGGTAAGTTATGTTTCCCTGATGACTAAGAAACATTTTTTCTTCATTTCTCTGTTTGTTGTGTGTCTTCTCTGATAATACAACTCTTGTTGTCTGTCACTCTTTTTCTAAAATGAATATTTGCATTTTTTACCCTAAATTTTACAGTTCTTTACATAGTCTAGATTTGAGTACTCTGCTAGCTGTCTGCTTTACACATGTGTTCTCCCAAAATGTCTTTTCACCCTTTTCAAAGAGTATTATTTTTTGTATTAATAAAATTCTATGACAATGATCAAGTCTGGGTAATTGTATTTCCTTTCTTTTTCCTCTATATTTTTTTTTAGTATTGGTAGATTCAAACTGCTACCATTTTGTTGACAACTGTAACTGACATGCATGGACAGTATTGATCTTAACTTAGTTTCTTTATTCTTCTCTCTGATACCTCACCTGGTTTGGGTATGAAGGTGATCCTAACTCCAAGGCTGAGCTGAAGAGTATTTCCTTCCTATTTTATTATTTTTATTCATTATGTTAATATATATGTACATGTGTACATATGCATGCATATGTGTGTATACGTATATGAATGAAATATAGTCACCTCTACTCTCCATACAAGTCCACTTACTCCCCCACAACATACTCTCCTCCCAAATTCGTGTTGTCATCTTCTTCTTCTCTTCTTCCTCCTTATTTTTTCGTCCTTTTCCTCCTCCTTCTTCCCCTCCTCCTCATTCTTCTTCTTGATAACCCTTTAAGTTCAGTTAGTACTAACCATATGTGCACAGGTGTGGGACCACCCACTGAAGCAATGGAAACCAAAACATGACTGCATCCTCAAAAATGAATGATTTTCTGTCCCCCAGCAACTGTCTGCTGCCACTCGCTCCTTTTGGCAAGAGCCTAGAAGACTCACATTTATCTCTCATCAATGAACCTCATCTTTTCTTTGGGGACATTTTTAAACTACTAATTTACTCTCCTTTAGCAATCCATCAGCATATTTCTTTCCTGCCCTGCTGTCTTCTAGCTCTGTGCTAGAGTTAAGGCTCACAATACTGAGATCGTAAACAATTATTGTTGATTTAAAGAAGGAAAATTGTCCTAGAGATGGGGCTTTTCTCCCAGAACAGTTGTGGCTTTAGCAGTTAACTACTGAAGCCCAAGAACTGACAATGTTCTGGGTGGCNTTCTTTAAGTGACTTCAATTGCACCCTGATTCCCACAGCCTGCTGGCTCCTGTAGCTGTCATTTTCAGGACACTTACCTACAAACTTATCATGATACTTGCCAAAGGAGAATGGCAGTGGGCCAGAGTCAAAGCGTGTGATCTTCTTATTCTTAATCAAATTTGGCACATAATAAATATGAATTCTCTATCCTGTTACATGCCTGTGATTAATTTCCTCAAAAGGGACACTTTGATTTTTGTCAAATTTTCCCAATGTTTTCAGTACATTTGTGCAGATGTGTATTACAGAGACTCATATTACATTGTTCCGGAATAGTCCTGTTGTTGTTTTCTGATTGATCAATTACAATAAGGAGAGAAAGCAGCATCTTAAACATCCTTAAGTAACTTCAAAAACTCAGTCCAGTTGTGTATTAAGATTGTTGTTTCCTTGTTTTTCTTAAAATAGTTGAATTACAAAGCTCCTTCTGGGTGTAGGTGTCACACTGTCCTGTAGGCCAGATTTAAAGTGTTAATATGATGAATTTAAATCTGTTGGGCTGTAGGTGGCTCAGCAGGTCAAGGCTCTTGCCTCTAATCCTGAAGATGTGAGTTTCATCCCCAGAACGCACATAATGAAGATACCTGACTCTCAAAAGTTGTCATCTTACCTACACTTATGTGTACACACACACACACACACACACACACACACACACACACATTATTGTAAAATCTTTTATTAAACTCCATATTTATCTATGTGCTGGTTTTTGTTTGACTAGTTAAACCACCAGGACATATTTTCCTCATTATAAATCATTCCAGAGCCTCTTCCAGTCCAAGGAACTGAGGACAATATGATCAATGTCCACATATCATCACCACACTTAGCAAATTAAACAGTGCCAGACTTTTTGATCCTGTGACTTAATAATCTTCTTAAAATTTAGCCCCATCACAATCATGTTTTCCAGAAAAATAACAGATATTTTAGTAGTTATTATTAAATAAATTAAGCAGAAAAGAGAGCTTTGACTAAGGATATTTCCTTTGAAATTGATGTACTAGACATTTAGCAGGATTCCACATCATCTCTGTTTCTAAGATGAGATGGAGCATCAGTGCTGATGGTGGTCTCTCAGAAAAGCTGTTGGATCAACTGTCAGCTCCACTCACATCCCCATTTGCACATACTGAAAGTATCATTTCAGTGAGTTTTTGATTTATGAGGGCAGAGAGACTTCAAATAAATAGCCAGAGTAAAATCCCTGGTTTGAGTCTCTTTCTGTTTTTAATATTGTGGAATTCATTTGAATATAGGGCTGTTTTTGTAATCCTTCAAACTAACATTTGTATAAAAGTCACCTGATCATACAAGCATGAGACCCCAAAGGATAAAAATGACTTCACATTTCCATCCTTTCTCCAAGGGATTGTAAGAATTGCTGATTCAAGGGATGTTTTTAACCAGAAACACAAGTCCTCATTCCTAGCAAATGAAAACCAAAAAATGTAATTGTAAATTTCACCCTGGTGTTCTTCATATACCATCTATAAAAAATATATATCATTTGAACAAAAAGAATTTTTGCTAGTCACTTTTGTATCCTGGGTACCATTGGCAATAACAAAAATGACATACTGATTTCCCTACTGTCTTTCATCATATTTTACTCCTTTGCTTTAGGAGGAGCCCCAGGCTTGATGAACACCCTACAGGAATAGACAACTCAATGGTGATCATGCTGGATCCAATTACTTGATGTTGTTCATTCAAACAATGACAAGGGGTATTTCAATATTTTCTTCTTAGTAGTTAATAAGAAGAGGATGAACTTATAAAAATATTTTCCTAGTACTGTAGAGATGGCTTAGTGGTTAAGAATACTGATGTTCAAACAGAAGACCAGGGTTCAGTTTCCAGCATCCACATAGTGGCTTTCANGTGTCTGTAACTCAGGGAATCCGGCGTCGATTTCTGGCCTCCACAGGCACCAGGCATACATGTGGTGCACAGATAAATGCGGGCAAAACACCTGAACACATGAAAATAAATAGAAAAATTAAAGAAAACATTTCATACATGTACTTCTTTCGTGAATCTCCTTTACACAACAAACTAAGTCCATCTGATTGTGAATTCAGAGCACTGGATTAGAGCTGGGCCCTGCAGGAAATGAACCCATAGAGTTGTTAGTCTTGAAGGTAGGGAAAGAAGAGAAAAGAGTCCTAAGAACAGATGTGTTCTGACACAAACAGAATCCCCAATGAGCAGGTGTATGTCTATGCTGGGAAAGCACATGCATGGGTCTCTCTGTCTTTGCAGAAGAGATATAGATTTCTGGGGCCTAATTCAGCACCCTTTCTTACAGAATTCTACACAACTAATTACACTTTTGAGTATCTTGCTTTCATATCCTTTACCTTGACCATAAAATGTGTATATTCATCTTTCAATTAGACACAGATCCTTGGATAGCTAATCACAGATAATTCCAGCTCAGCACATGTTTTCTTCATCCCAAGTTTGAGCTCTAAACTTTTCATTAGGTTGTAATACGTGTGCATGTTAGTATGAACAGTATGATACTTGAACACAGCACATTTGACTCTAGAGTCTCAGCTTTTTCCTTTCATCCCCAGTTTTCCTCATCTTAGCAGATGGCTATCTATCCAAGCAACAGTTCTTGTGATCAAGCTAGGATTCATTCAAGGATGCTTCCTCTTCTACCTCACATTCATTTATNAGCAAATATAATTGACCTTATTGCTTAAATATATTCACATTTGTCCACTCTCACTCCTCCTGTCTAAGTCTAAACAGTAATATGTTTCATTTATTGCCTTCTACTTTATCCTTTGATGATACATTTTCAAAAATAATTTTAATTCTTAATTAAAATTTAGCTGGTACATAAAAACCATGAAAATTGTTCATGTCAATGTACTAATGTGTGTTTTGACACATGCTTAGCATTGTTTAATAGTATTTAACCTGGTTAAACACACCTCTTTCATCAAATGTTCATCATTTATTTATGATAAAAACTTTCAAAATCCTTTCATCTACATCCACTGTTACCCTGTTTTACACCAGCATAGAGATTCTTGCTTAAGAACTCAGTACTTGGTTAGTCTTCTCTCCCCTCCCCACCTTACCCTCATTACATTCAATTTATGTGACATTAGCATATTCAGATACCTAATATGAGTGATTCAGGATGATATTCTTGAGGCATGAGTCACAGCATATTATTCCTACCAACAAATTTCCTCTTTTACTCAAAGTTTGTTCTTAGGTATAATGCATGACCTGCAACACCATGTAGAAGCTGGCTGCTTCTCTAAATATGGGACCTCACACTCATACCTTCCTGACCTTTCTCTTCATGACATGCATTGTGCCAGTTCTGGCCTCAGGGTCTTCCCAAGCATTGTATCTATTGACAAGAATTTTCTCCCAGATATCTGTGACTTCCTTCTTTGTGACAGGATCCTGTGAGGTTCCCTTTCGGAGAGGGAGTGAGTAGGTTCAGAGTCAATGACACAGACTCTGGTAGGATGTTGAAACAACAAGCTCAGTTTATTCGCGAAGAGACAAGCCTTATATACCCTCTACCCCACTCCAGGGGAAGGTCTGATGAATATGCATCTACTGGTGTGACATAGCTGCCTCTCATTGGTCCAGGTCCATCTCAAATCATGTCTCAGCTGCTGTTGCTAAGGTCCTTAGGCAGACCCAGGTTGGCTCTCAGGGAATATCTTATTACTGGTTTGGGCCAGCTGGCCCTCAGACCTCTTAGGGCTGAGTCATCCCACACTTCTTTACTTCCTATATATCTCCATTCAAATGTCACCAAAAGCTCTTCTGATGCCTTTTCTAGACTGATCTCTGTGCCTTTGCATTCCTCTTGTCTTAATCATTCTTTTTGAATATGTTGTCCCTTTAGATAAACTCAATGAATAAGATGTGAAATGATTATAAGATAGTTATTTAATGTATCTGTAAGAAAAAATACAATACTAAATAGACCATGAACTAATTCATTCCTTGCTTAGAGCTTTTATTTTACTCTAATAAATGGTCATTTTTAAATTTATTGGAGCATAAATATCTAACACCATTCACATTTATGTGATTCAAAAACTAACAGGTGAATGACCACTTAAACTTCTTCTCATTACAAAATGTGAATTATTTTAATCCACCCTTCTGTGGTTTCAGCATCCACACATTGAAGAGCTCCCATCACTCAACATCTTAAAATAATGCCTTGCTATTAACTTCTGCATTCCTTCTGAGCCACTGGTGGCTCTTATACAAGTTGTGGTGGATGCTCCTAGTAGGAATATGAAAAAGAGCCTGGCACATCCCTTTTCCCCTCAAGTGGCACCCTGGTACCATAGAATTAAAGACTACTTAGGAACAGCTTAGTGAAATCCAGATGCAAACAAATTTGAGTAGAAAATATGATCAAAATGTCTTAAAATGGCTAAGATGGGAAGATAACAGTCACGTATAAGATAGAAGCAGAGGGGGCCAGAGTGAAATTTTTTCTAATGTCACCAACGTTAACACAAATTTTAGCCTTTCATAAATCACTTGGCAACTCTCTGTCACCTTCCAGTTATCCAGACACCCACGAAATGCCAAGAGGTCACATCATCAACCCCTTGAAGCTCCCTCCTCATGTGCTCAGGGCTGACCCAAAACTTCCCCTCTCTGCCCCTCAGTTCCAGACACAACACCTCGGAGAGGAGTCACTGCCTAAACAGAACTAGAGACGAGTACGACATGGGTAGTGTGTCGCTCANTGCTTCTCAGAAAGGATGATACAGTGGTGAAAGTCGGCAGTCCACACCTTCGAGAGAAACATGTTCTGGAGAGTTAGTTCTACAGGGTGCTTCAGTCTGCACCAAACCCTCACCTGAATTCAGAGGAACCCGAATGACTGGTACATGCCCAGGACCATCCCCGGGGGTCTACTGCTCTCCAAGCTCTCCTCCAGAGCCAGCAAAGTGGAGATCTGGGTGAGCAAAGGAGGTTGGACTAAAGTGGGACACCTGAAGAAGGCACAGGCAATTTCTGACCAATGATAGCTTGGAGGAAGTTCAGGGTGATGCATTTTTGCTAACAGAACATCTTCAGACTCAGCTAACCCCAAAGGCAAGNTTTTGGCTTGGGAAACACTTTCTAATAGAAACAAGAACCGAAGCAGGGCCCAACTTATGGGTGATGGATGCCTAGTGGTGCTATCCGGACTTGAACATAGCAACCCATGTTTCCTTCCCCAAATTAATAATGAAAGATAAGGAGCTATCACTATTTACACAGTGAACAGAAAGAACATTTGCATGTTCTCCAGCAGACTAGACCTAAAATAAAGCAAGTGAGAGCCATAGAACAGTCACTATTCTAGATAAAGATGGGATCCCTTTTACTTCTCTCCCATCCAAGATTCCAGAAGGCCTCAGGGAGACACTGTTGCCAATCCTTTCTTTATTTAAAATTTGGATATTTTGTCGATCGTGAAGTTTTGCATTAGTTTTATAATTTAGTAGTGCATTAAAATAACATTTATCTTGATAACTGAGGGATTTTTTTAATGAGTCCCTAAATTTTGTGTCCAAGGCAAATGCCTTATACATCTTAACCTTGCTAATTAGTATTTATTTTACTAAAATATTTGTGTTTCTGCCATGGTCAGAATTGAGATGATCTCTGTTTTAGTATTTAAAAAGATATTGAAGTTTTAAAACCATTTCATTTTCACTGAAAGATAACTTTATTTGATCTGACTCCTTTATTTCTCCTTATGCTTTATTCCCAAATATTATATTGCAGCTATATTTGACTTTTGTGTCAGCCTTTCAAGATGGGACAACAAATATCTTCCACACACATTTTAACAAGTTCATGAGGAACAGACATCATGAACCCAGGGTGATGCCAGTCCCCATACACATATTTTGACACATAAAAACAACAACAAAATGTCATGTGAATTTATGTGCAGGGCCTCATCTTGAGGTACACAGACAGGAAGTAGTTAACTTTCAGCAATCCACAAGGAATTAAGAGGATAAGCCTACAAAATTTACATGGAGTTTTTGTACANTTGAGTTGAAAGAGAAGTAAGGAGGGGGAAGAAGAAAGGGAAAGAAGAATCTGTTTGTAGAACTACAAATATCAGAAAATTTTGGTGTTGCCTGCTGTGGTATCCATTTGAGGGTTCTTAAATTTTTTCATTCATTTTTTGAGTCGGTAACTCAGGTCTCTTTCATGATATCCAATGTTAAGGAAAGGGGTTAAACAGTCACTGAAGAGTATCAAAGCAAGAAGAATTGCAGTAAAATATTAAGCTTAAGCATCCTAACTTTTCTGTTTTGTTTTATTTTGTTTTTTAATCTATCCACTACAAATGTTTGATTTCTTTCTCTGGTTGTTGTCTAAGTATCTATGACTCATGTCAATGACAAAATGCTCAAGATTCCAGACATTGTGCAGAATACTGCCTGAACAAAGACAAAGTTCCGAATGACTAGCAGGTGGATTAGCTCTCCATCTCAGGTAATTTAAACTATCTAGGCTCTATGATAAGAAGGCAAGGTGGGAGGCCCTGCTGTCTGTCACTTATATTTCATGTATCATCTTAGGAGATTGGGATCTTAATTTGGGTTGCTCTGTGTCATATATACATTTGTCCCCAGCACTAAAAGAAAGCCATAAGCAACTTTTGATGGTGACAAAATGTCATTCACTCAAAGCATAGTGCTCACACCAATTGTAGGAAAGACACAATCATCTATGGAGAAATATAAAACTTAGTGCTAGTTCCACCTAACATCCAAATGCAATCTCACTCCCTGACAATGGTTGCTACATTTCGATTTGACTNTCTACATTTGAGTTAGGTAATTTTTTGTCTGAGAAGTAAATGAAAAACTTCAGTCCTAAATAATTTGTGTTTTAAATAACACACCATCTGAGCAGTGTGACTGCCCATGTAGTCTGGTCCCACTGGGCACAAATCATACTTTGTCCAACCTGCCTATGCCACATGTGCTGTCCCATTATGGGGCAATAGCAGTCAGCAGTGCAATAGATTCACTGCTACAGAAGCTATCGTTCATATGACCCTTGTTTATCAAAGCACAAGAGCAGAGAGACTTGTGGTTCAGCTATGCCTCAGAGAGCCCATAAAGGCCTTCTTCCTTCATGGGAAACAGGAAAATTTCTCCACTAAATATGAAAAAAAAAATCATGTACTGAGACTTCTTAAGATCTAGGGAAGGATGAAACTTTCATCCATGAAATGGTGAGAGAGAAGAAAAAAATAAATGTACCCTGCTTTGTTGTCACCCTTCAAACTGTAAAGCAGAGGGCCACAGCCACAGTGCACAATAAGTGCCTAGTTAAGATGGGAAAGCATTGCAGTCAAGGATGAAAGAGGAACTGGAAACAGCCTCTGATGGATGGCAGCAAACAC
>LZPO01035053.1:28437-49387 GCA_001675575.1 Neotoma lepida | reverse complement strand
ACACTACCAAACAGAACCACAAACCTCTGCTTTTAGTTACCCACAGGTAAGGCAATGTAAAAATGCATGACACACTGTTTTGGTGTATTTAATTATGCAGCAAATCAATATCTGAACATGAGCCAAGTCTATGACANGAACTGAAGCTTGTCATCAAATAAAATTATCACTCACACATACAAAGAACAAAGNATTATGGGTACTCACTTAGTGCAGCCGGCCTTCCAGTGTGTGGCAGTTNANNGAGTNAAAGTGTGTCAGCCAGGATTTGNTGAATGGCAGGAGTTCATTCAGGTGAGCAAGAGCACTACTTGTGTGGAGCAGAGTATGTGGCATCACCAAGAGAGAGCATTCAACATGGCCAGAANACAACCATGTGGAATGTTCNTGTGCCATNCATGAGACANGAAAAGGGTTCTGGAGCTGAAGACAATGAATGTGAGTGAGCTAAAACATTGGTGTTTAGCTCATAATAGATGNCATGTGGCTCAACTGAACAGCTGTAAGAAAAAGAGGAGAAAGAAGATCCACTCCAAGAGAANTTTTATTTCTAAGATCTGAACATAAGAAAAAAAGATGAGTTTNNCAAAAGAGGAAAGAAATTAAGGACTCAAAGAGTATATAGAGAAAACAGCATCCATGTANATGNATTTCTAAATGGTCTTATTAAATAAAAAACATGGAGCCAGAAATTGGGGTTAAAGCCTCAGAGANATCAGAGGAATAGGAACAGCCACATGTTAACCTCATCTCACCAACTGCACAGCTTCCAAAGAGAGCGACTNTATATCCATGCCTATATTCCTTTCTGTTCTGTTCTCTCATTGGCTCTCTCAGTCCAGCTACATCACTTCCTCTANCTGCCCAGCTCTGTCACTTTCTATCTGTCTGCACAGACCTCTNGATCTCTATGGTTAACTAGTGTTGGAATTTAAGGCNTGTGCCACAACATCTGGTTCTGTTCCCATTGTGGCTTTGAAGTCACAGAGATCCAGACAGATCCCTGCCTCCCAAGTGATAGGATTAAGGGCTTATGCTACCATTACCTGATCTCTATGTCTAATATAGTGGCTGGCATTCCTCTAAGCTCCAGGCAAGCTTTATTTTATAGGGAGACACAGTATATTGGGGGACACAATACATCACCACACATCCAGCATGACAGAGGATTTGAGAATATGGTNGGAAATGAGGAACAGAGAAATAACAAAGAGTGGTGACACAGAAGAAACACAGAGAAGAGTCAATAGTTGCAGATACCTTGAAGGCTAACATTATTACTCCCCAAGGAATCTCAAGGNCTGGATCCCAGTATATTTGATGTGCTTCCTATCAGATATAACAGCATTTGAGCTCTGTTGGCCATAAGAAACCAGTAATTTCCACTAAATGCTTATTCATGGCATCCAGATATCACATCCTCAGCCCAAGAAACCTGTAGAATCCTATGTGGTAATATTTTAGGCCTGAATGAGTTCTTGATCGTAAAAGATCCTTTACTAATTCTGGCTACTTTAGAGGATGCTTCACGGAACAAAAAGGAGACATTCCTGTCCAGTTCCACCCATATCACAAACTCATCAATAAAAGGAATAATCAGCAGTGTTTTAAGTCAATATCTGGAAAAGGTGGCAATTGCATGTGGGTGTTTTCAAGTAGACTGAAATGCGTAAAAGGAGAGGTTGTACAGGTTTGTGAAGATTCAGGAATCATGAACTAAGTTTTAAAGAAAAACTTAGGAGAACAAGGGANNGAGTAGACAGTAGAGATCTGATGTGTTGTTCNGGCCNTGAAAGAAGGAGGCAAAGTGGGGATTGCTTGGAAGCCAGAACACTGTCAGTCTGCTTCCCATTGCTGTGACAAAACACTCAACTTGAGAAGGAAGAGGGCTTATCTGGGCCCACAGTTCCAGAGATTTCAGTCCGTGATCTCACTCTGTTGCTAAGGGTCTGAGATGGCACATATTGGGAATGTGTGCTAGAGAAAAGTTGACCATCTCAAGTTTTCAACAGTCAAGAAGCAGAGATAGACAAGATGGGAAGTAGTCCTAGCCTCTCCTTCAGAGGCACATCNCAAGGGCCAAATGTCTTTCCAATTGACATCATTTGCACAGGGCTCCATTTGCTCTCAGTAACAATCCAGGCTGGATGCAAAGCTTCCAACTAATTGCCCCCTAGAAGACACTTAAGACCCGAACCATAGCAATGTGGAACACTGAGAAGACTAGGGCTAAGAGAATAAGAATAAGTCAATGTCAGATGTCTAAAGAAGAAACATAAGTAGGAAGTAGCTATTGATATTTCTTATTCTTAATTTTATAATTCTTTTTAAATGATGATGAATAATGTTTTCTTTAGAATAATAGTGCATGTAGCATATAGTATATTTTTATTTCTCTTTCTTTCATTTTTCCAAAGCATGGTCTCCAGCTGAGAGGGGAGGAAGAATGGAAGGNNCAGAGGGACATAAAANAGAATAGTACAGAGTANAGTNTGTGATGGGTGTGCANGATCATGGTAATTTATGAAAATAATTTTGAGAAAACACATGTTATCCAATGAGAAAGCTAGAACATAAANTACTNCTTCCATTACTCCACAAATGTGCATTTGGGGAGTTATTACTGGGGAGGATTCCTAAAACTCTGACTTGAACCAACTATCAAATTTCTGCAAGCCAAAGNNGTAGAAGTTGNTTAAACTTAAAATCTACCTAGGGAGGGAGAGCACACTATAGGTCTTACCTCAGCTCTGCTCACCANTGGCTTTTATGNGCCCTGTAAGATAATGATGTTTTCATATNTTAAATAATTGGGGAAAATAAGAAAAATAAGATTAATGTTTTGTATTAGGTTGAGATTGTATGAAATCCATATTGTAATGTTAATAGGTGAGGTTATAACGCAGCACAGCTGCACCTGNATTGTGGCTTTATCNNTGTGTACACTCATTCAGTGACAATNGAGGCAAATGTCTGCACTGGAGACTGTATAGCTTGCAAAGCCTAAAATATTTGCTATTTTCTGGCCCTTTATGGAAAATTTTGGCAGCCACTGAACTAGAAGTCTCTTTACTNTTCCTTTCCTCTAGCTCTGAAAGATGTTTATTTTCTTACATATAGGTTCCCATGGAGGCAAGCTGTATTAACATTAACATGTGTTAAACATTGAGACAATTTTTTTTCAGGAAAAGAAATAGTAATTTTTGATGGTTATTGATTTTCTCTGTTTCTGAAAACACTTGGAAAAGAACCAGATTTTTCATTTGTGTCTACCACTGGGCTGAGATCTCCTCAACAGTTGCACAGACTGTAAACATATGCTCTTGGTGGAAACATTTTTTAACCCATTTCACAAGTATTTGTTAAGCTATGTCCGAGACATTGGGAGAGCAGCAGAGGAAAGGACTGGCCCNTGTCATCACAGAGGGTGAACANTTGTAGTAAGGGGCAAGCTTTAATGGAGTAAATTGCTAAGCCAAAGAAATTGAAATTATGAAAGGTGCTATGTANAAAATGAATGAATAGAGAGTGGTTCAGTTGGGAGAGAGGGACTTAGGGAAAAAGGATAAGACTCTGAGGAAATGAGTCTTGGCCCGAAAGCTGATGGACAAAGGAAAATAGCCATGCNTAAAACCCGAGAAACATGACCTGATAAAATATAAGGAAGTGCAAGTTCTGTAGTCCAAGGCCAATTTGTGCTCTCTGTGACAGAGCAAGTGAGTGGCTGAGATGGAGAGAGCCGTGGGAAGAGCGGGAAGAAATAAGCAGACAGGAGAAATAATCATACACAGAGATAGGAGTCGGTGTCTGTGTGTCATCATCAGGAATCTGAATTTTATTCTGCACACAATAGGAAGTAGGTGGGGGCAGTGATGGGTGAGAACATGTTCAAAAGAGCCATCTGGGTGCCACGTCTCTGCACCAATACTGTAGCTGCAAGTGTGTAATCACAGACTACCAGGGGTACAGAAGAAGTAGGCGGGAAATGGCAGATGCTGGGTCCCAGCAGATGGTAAGAAGCAGGAAAGTATGAGTTATGATTTGGAGATGAAACTGGAAGTCTTGAATGCAAGTTATAAAAAAANTAAGAAGAGTTTCTGTGTTTTAAAAATGATCTCAAGCCTATCCAAAGTNCATATATTAAGATGAAAATAAACCTATGGGTGAGAAAAGTTTAGCCTTGGTGGTGTCTAAGCATCTTGCACTAAAGAATGTTGAATGTACAGAGTGCCCCAAATTAGAAAGGCAACCATCAACTCCATGTCTTGTGTTTTGTTTTGCAGANGAGAAGTGTTGAAGTATTGACATCATGATTTGCAATGTGATCAGTGGACACCTACCAGTATTCAATTCACATTACGTGGAAATTAAGACAAATTTTAAACATATCCACCAAAAACAAATTCCAACTCTCCAGTAAGAGATTATAAGGCCAGTTACACAACCTGGTCCAGTAGAGACCCCATTTCAAATATTGAAATCCTCAGGGTGATCTGGGCTCTGAAANGACTCCTAAGACTCACACACAAGAATGGGTGTACAGAGGCATTGACTGCCCACAAGGGCTTCAAGTGTGCTTTGCATCTTTTCTGAAGCTTGGGAGGAGTTGAGATTTGAAACTAAATCCATTCTCAATGTTTCTGACTTAGGATTTCTTTAAAGTGTGATAGATTATGATAGATGATAGATAGATACGTAGGTAGATAGATGGATAGATAGATAGATAGATAGATAGATAGATAGATAGATAGACAGATAGATGCATACATACACACATAAATAGATGATAGATAGATACATACATACGTATGTACATACATGCATATATAGATGATAGAGATAGAGATGATAGATACATACATACATACATACGTACATATGTGCATACATAGATATTGATAGATAGATAGATAGATAGATAGATAGATAGATAGATAGATAGATAGATGATAGATACATACATACATACATACATATATACATACATGATAGGTAGACGGGGGGAGGGAAAGAAGAGAACTTGAATTTTTTAAAAGACAAGAAAACAAAGCTTTACTTTTATGAAAGGGATGCAGAGCTTAAATGAAATGTATACCTCTCTGGGCAGAAAAGTGGTTTTGTGATTTGCCTCAGATCATAAGTATAGTTTGGNCACATATAGTACCCAAACAACTTTTTTATGATGAATGATAATATTAATTACTTATTTAATAGCCAGCCAAGTTGCTCACATCCTTGGATCTAGTCTTTCAACAGAGGCAGAGTAAAGAGAAATGGTGTGCTCACACAAGAGGAATGGTCTGATTCAAATAAGATCCCAACACTTACTCAGGTATACTTCTCACTGTGTTCACTACCAATTGAGCTGGAAATTAATGAACAAGATTCAAGATGTTTCAACTGTTTCTTGTTTCTTTTCTATATTTCTGAAGAGGTTTCTGTTTGGGTCCTCACAACCATGAGCAAAAACACTTTCTCTCTGATTAGGTGTTTCTTACCTTTCACTTGTGTGTGTGAGACAAGCTGGCAAATGGGGAAAAAGACTTCGAGTACTTGAAACTTATAGGCTCTAAAGCTCAGTGAGGGGACCTGGTGTGCATCTTTACATTAGAGACATCTGCAACATCTGCCCCTCTACTCCATCATTATAGTTTGACAGGCGTATCTCTTCTTGCAACTGCCTTTTTGGTAAAGCAATAAGCTTACTATTTTGTGTGCAGAAAAAAAAAAGCTTTTGAATGCTACTTTCCTTCTTTTCATTTGGAAGCCATCAGTCTCCTATCACTGAGCACTTAACTGTAGGCAACTGCAATCCAGGATGATGCTGCATTGGCTGAGTGAAAATGCCTGCATTGTTTCTTCTTCTGTTTTTTTTTTTTCTCATAAGCAAAGTTGTATTTGCCAGTTAGATCCCCAGGTAGTTAGCTTTCAAACAGTTGGATGTAAAATTAGCAAATGAAGCACCTGTTCCTCGCTATTATTTTATAATCACATTAATTGGCAGATGTCTTTAGGTAACAGAGAAAAACATATCAGGCATTACTTGTGTTTCCATGGGGTTATGCTTCTGGCCATTAGATATCACAGACCTAAAAGACCATCCCAGCAGGAGATAAAGTTACACTCAACACAGAGTAGCTGGCTTTTTCTCTGTGCAAACCCTTCTGACAGAACGGCCAACTGCCCACTGCCAAGTGCGAATAAGATGCCCTGTTAGATGTCGTTGTAGAAAACCCTACTCTCCCTGCTTCCAGGTTTAGTTTTTCAATTATCATGTAGTTTGCACAAAAGCACTGTGCCAATTCAATTACTGCCTGATTAATGGAGTGTTGCAGGTTTATTTCAGGGGTCTAGCTAGCTATTAATTAGCATATTGGGGCCCATACTCTACTGTTTTGTCCTGATATGCTTTGAAAAGTCCCCAGTGCAATTAAAAAACTCTAATATGCTTTAAATAGTTATTTGAGAAAACACATCCAGACTTTTTTAAACTCCTCGGGGATTTTTAAACACATCCAGATTTATTCTATGGCATCTAAAGTTCTTGAAAACCACAGTCTTCTTCTACGAGGTTGTGGAATGCATCTGTGTTGNATAGTAGACACTTCCCTGGAGCTGGGAAGGTGATGTCCTCAAAGATTAAGCCAGAACCCTTTTCTCAAGGCTTCCTTCCTCAGTATCTTCTATAATCTACTTTGAGTTGTACTATATTGTTTAGGTCTTGGTCTACTCTAGGCTATCTAGTAGACTGAGTTGTGGGATATATTGAATCAAATTCCAATCACCTGTTGTTCTTATTCTTGCAGAATAATGTCATTGACTTTCCTTACTTGGGAAAATAAAAAGCCACCTTCCACCCACTTTATGCCACTTTTATGTGTGAATAAAGATGGGCTAAGAATAGTAGACTTTCATTAGTCTTAGAAAATGCCATTCGCAAGCTTAAGATATGGGACATAGCAATATGAGACTCCTACGGAGGAAAGATGGAGAGGAGACTGGGACAGGAGTTTGTGGCCACATGTGAAGATTAAGCTAGCAATGTGAATGGTGTCTTTTCTGAACTCTGGTGATTTCCTGATTTCATCTGTGTAAGCAAAATTTAGTTTTAAATACATAATTATACTTAATATATTAAATAACATATATATTGAAATACAGGTGAAATATGCAACACATATGAACATTTCTGTAACAAATTCAGTAGTAATATAAAGTATTATTAACACTTTAAGAATCTGGGTCTGTTACAATATTCACAATAACTGGAAGNGAGGGAGAGGAAGAAAAACCATGAGTGTCCCTTTATGTAGTAACTGCAAACTCAGCAGAGAGAAAGATTGTCATNCATCATNATGTGGCTGTGTCTCTGCANCACTAACTTCAACATCTCTACCTATAAGATACTGATGGTAACCTGTAGGTCAGGAGACTTTATAAAAGTAAAGAATATTTGCCAAAAGTGTTTTCCTTAGTGAAGAGAATGCTGTATTATATTTACTCAGTACTAGAACAGAGATTTTTATAGTAATGATCTTACAGCACCACCACACATGGTGGATCTCCAATTATATTCATAAAAATAAGAATTCACCACAACATGTTCACTGGATTTAACTCTACTCAACATCCAGTAAAGGAAATTTTTGGATACAGTTTTCTATGTACGGGTAATCCACACAGTGACTATGCCAGTCCATATCTCCAGAGAAACAATCAATAGGAGATNAGTGAAACAGATTATTGACTGAATGGTAGATTGTTGATTGATAGATAGAGATCGGTAGATAAATGATAGATCCAATAGATAGATGATAGATCATAGATAGNTTAATAGATTGTTGATTGATAGAATGAGATGGGTAGATAGATGATAGAGATAGATAGATAGATAGATAGATAGATAGATAGATAGATAGATAGATAGATAGATAATAAACAGAAGATAGCTAGATAGAGATAGATGAGATAGACAGAAGATAGATAGATGATAGATAGATAGATAGATAGATGGCATATAGATACAGCTATAATTGGAAATTTGCTATGTTCNTGTGATTATGGAACCTAAGAAGTCCTGTGATTTGCAAGGTAGACAACCAGAAAGGTAGAAACAAATCAGCAGGTTAGAAAGTTGTCTGTCTCCAAGATCAGAATCCAGTACTTAGTTGGCTCTTTTGTATTGAGCAGTAGACTCCTGGCTANGGATCCTTCAAAATATTATGCTCCTGATCAACCGAAAGATCCAGGCATAAAATATTATTTCCTGATCTAACCATTAGCTTTAAGAACTCCATTTCATAAAGTATGGAAGTTCAGGCAGAAGAAGAATAAAAGTCTTGACTTTCCATAATTCAGGGCATATTATCTTTGTTAAAGAAATCCTTTCATGTGAAAACTGATTACTTACTGATTATATACACAGAACATAAATATTCCAAATATTATTTTCCTACAGATACCTTCCAGACATGAACATCCCAATTTTGAAATTATTTGTATCCCTAAAGTGCTACCTACAGATAAGGAAAATAGAAATGTATGTCTTAAGAAAATGGTAGAATTGCCATATGTATGTTTTATAGAATAGAAAATGAAGTTTGTTCTGCAATTTTGAGTAATACAGACTTTCTGCCCTGTGTTGCTGTGTTGCTTATCCTGGCACACACAATCTTTAGCTTTCTCTCTTGAAGGGTGAGGGACTCATTCAGATTCAATCCTTGAAGATGACAACATGAAGCATTTGTTCCTGGGCAGTAAAGAGGGACAGATCCAAATGTTTAATGCAGTGAGTGGTGAAAGAGTCAGGGCTCATGTGGTGAAGGATTGGGGCTCCATTCATTCACACACATGCAGGCTGCAGGCCTTGGCACCAGTGTCACAGCCCAGGTCTCAGGATTCTGCAGTCATAGAAGTTAGAAGAAAAGAAAAGTGACTTTTAGGATGAGTGCATGGATGGACAAGGTTGGAAGGATAAGCCACCAGGTACCATTTCCAGCACTGGATAATGTATTGTTTATTTTAGCCTCTGGACTCTAACGAAACTGCACGCACATTCATATAGTTATGAACTACATAACATTACAATCACTGAGCATCATGACTAATTGTTTAANTTAAGGATGCAAGCCCCCTAAGGATTTTAGTCACTTCTGAGTCCTAATGTCTAAGGTTGTATCCTTTAAGAGTGACAAATTCCGCATGCATCACAGTTAACTGAGAAGCAACACACCTCCCACATTCCACAAAATCTACATTCTCTCACTTGCAAAATTAAAAAGCTTGAAAAAAGGAAATTTATTTGACATTGATGGAAAAGTGACTAAAGATACACATGAGTTAATAAATAAATATTATATGGTTTAAAGTGTGTATCTTGTATTTAGTCCATTATTATTTCATTGAGATTTAATTTTTTAAATGATTTTCTAATAAATGAAAGAAGGTTCTATGCAAACCATTTGGCTAAAATAACCTGTATCTAAAGTACCAAGAGAATAATGAACATTTCAGCAATGTTCAGGAATGCATCCAACTCATACAATACATGCTACTAAGTTTTATTTTTGTTTGTTGATTACAACTTATTGAAAGAGTTATTTCAGTGTAGAATAGTGAATTCTTTTGACCACANCCTANTGTCAGCATCTTTGATAAAACCAGCTAATTCATTCCTTCCAAAATAGTATTTAGCATGCTTTATTTTGATAAATACTTTCATTGTTTTCATAATTACCTTAGTTATATTAAATAATTGCATNTCAGCGCTATGTCAAAAGCAGCTTTGGTCAGTTAAGGCNCGTGTAATATTGCATTATTTCATAAAATCATTCCTGGACTTTTAAAACTTGTTTAACTTATAATGTGACTAATGAACTTGTCTCTAGTCGGACCATCATAATTCCTTTTAAATCATCCTTATATTAGCCACCACACACTCCAATCTCTTTGGTGTAGTGAACCATGAAGACAAAGAAAGCACATGGACTTCCTGATCACCTGATCAACTTTTGTATTGAAACTATAAAAATGATGCTTAATATATTAACTGTCTGTAACAATTCCATGATTGTCTGAAATATTCCCAGTGTTTGGGAGAATAATGAACACTCATTCCTTTGCATTACATGCTAAGTTCCAGCCCATAGAGTGTGTTGATGGTTTAGATATAAAAACGTCAGAAATAAAAATGTAAAGACAACCTTAAACACAGTGTCACAGGCACAACATTATAATTGTATATGTTAATCTATCAATACACAGCATGTGCAAACATATGTTTATAGACAGGGAGAGAACAATATATAAATGAGATAAAATTCCTGTATCTCACTTGGTGTTCTATAATTTCTCCTAGTTTATGAGTTTTTTTTTTCTGTGTTATGAATTCGTTAGAAGCTGACATAATGCAACCGGTCCTTATTTGCAAGGACCTCATCACCAACATTCTCAGAATTGGGACTAACTATCAGCCTCTGCAGTGACGGGGAGGATGTTGCCTGAAGAGACCACTACAGGCAACACAGGGAATCAGCATGTTATGCAAGAGGGCACTTCAGGGAGGTTTTGGTAGGCAGCACAGGTATGCACTCAATTTTTATGAGCACATCTGGTTTATCTGCATTCCTAAATTTGCCCCTTAGGGGTCTGTAGAAAATTTGTGGTAAAAGAAAGATAAAACGGTGATTTGACAGTCTTCCTCTGACCCACCAAAGCAGCTCGACTCATTAGCTAACCATTATAAAATGAAACAAAATTCAGAGACAAACGAGACAATTTTTTAAGAAGCACCCCCTGCCCCCTGCCCGTCCCATGGAAAAAGCATTCCTCTGTTGATGGCGTGGGCTCCACCACGTGGTCCTTAGTCAAAGATTAAAGAAAGGTTGATCTCAGCTTGCCTCCTTTCTTGAGTTTACTCAAGTTACATGATTTTGCAAAACATTTAGGTGAGGTACAGTACAGAATTAGCAGATGGCTTTAATTTTCTTTGGGAATGGGAAGGCATACTCCAATTTTCCCTACTAATGTGATGGATGAGTTTTGGGAAAGTTTAAAGTACTAACTTTGATAGTTATATGAAGAATGTAAAATTATATTATTAAAAGCTAGTATGGGAGTTTGGGGGAGTTTATGGAAGAAAGATGTGGAAAGTATACAGTAACAGTGTTTGAATTATTCAAGAAATATTTCCATCAGACAGAATCTTGTTGGAAACTCATAGTAGTTTCTTTTATTGGAAAAAATAAAGATTGTTTTTAAATGTAGTACATTTTATTTATTATCTTTATGTGTGTTTCTGTACACCTATGTGCATGTTTGTGTGTGCATGTGTGTATGTGCATTTGTGTGTGCATTTACACCTATTTGCATAGTTGACCAGTGGAGGTTGGAGGACATAGTGCAGGAGTCAGGTCTTTCCCCCACGTGGGTACCAAGAACTGAACTGAAGTTATCAAGCTTGGCAGCAAGAGCCTTACTCACTGAAACATCTCAGCAGCCCACACTTAAGATCTTTAAAGAGGATCTTGGACTTATTTTTTTCAGACTAAATCTAGCTTTTCTAACAGTGATAAAAGAAATAGCTATGGATTATAAATAACCTAGGTCAATAACAAACCTCATCATCCAAGAGTTAAACAAACAGACCGGAAGATGCTTGGTGAACATGGTGTGTGAGCGTGAGAATCTGAGTTCAGATCCTCACAGCCCATGTGAAATCACTCACAATAGGGTGAAGCTGTAATTCTGGTGCTCTTACACTTACGAATTGGAAGGCAGAGGCAGGAAATATCCAGGAAGATTCCAGGACAGCTGACCTGGTGTATGCAGCCGTGAACAGCAGGAGACTGTGTCTCAAACCAGGAGAAAGTGAACTTGCACTCTGACCTCAACAAACATATAGTGACATGCTCCTGTCTGCGTGCACACATGCACACATGCACACACACACACACACACACGCACACTCACACAGATTTTTTTAATGAATTACATAATTGAAGAACTTCACAATACACCCATGAGAACCTCACTAACATGCTATCCAAACCAATGCACTGCACACATTAAAGCAGATGTTTTTATAATGTCTACAGGTGGGAATATGTTTACAAACACATGTATGCGGCTATGTCAATGAGTAAATATTTCATTGTCAACATGATTTTCCAACAGATCTTTATGAAGATACAGTTCTTAGTCAGTCAATTAATTAGTGCAAAATATACAAGATTTCCCTGCTATTTTACTGTTTCAAATTTTATGATACANTATTTTAGTGATTTTTGTCAACAAAATTGCTTATGTTTGACTCATCTTTTGCACACTCATTCTTGTTTCTAGCAAATGACCCTCCCCCTCCTATTTCTTATTGGCGTCTAAGAGTTCCTTCAAATTAGTGACAGGAACACTTTTTTCAAGGGTCCTTGTCAGCTTTCTTACTTTTTAATTGTCACGTCACTTGTAGTCACATAGAATATTTTCAATACACTTAAACATACCTGTTGTTTTTTTATGATTATTACTGGGAAAATGGCATCTTCATTTGTGCCTGTAAAACTGGAGTATTTTGACATTTATCAGGACAAAAGTTCACTCCATTTACAAATTACCATTCCTGCTAAATACAGATTCACTGCCTGGTTCATTCACTCTAATAACAGTTTTAGGACTTCTTGATCTATCATGCTTTGTCTCTAGAAGAAGAGTGAAACTTACATTGAAAGCCAGAAGTCCATTTCCTGAATGAGAAGCCTGGTAGACATCTGTACAAAAATACAGAGAAATGCTGGAACTGGGAAGGAATGTTGGCAGGCTTCATTAGCATAAAGAACAATTTTTTGCNCCTTTTGTTCATTTAGCCATTTTTTAAATGAACAAATGTTTTGTCAATCTCTCTTACAGGCAATGACCTAGGAATAAGTCACACTGAATGATTAGACATGAATATAGACCCCTCATTCATGAAGAATAATTATTGATGAGGTGGAAAACATTAAGTTTAGACTTTGAGTAAACGTGCTTATAATTGTTAGAAAGGAATGGCAGGTACAGAGGGGCTAACTAGTTTGAGGGAATCAAGGAGGGATTCATTGAAGAAGTGACATTTTCAGTGACATGAGACCACAGACTTAGCACAGACAAATTAAATGAAAGAGGAGTCTTACTTCAGATGAAAGGAGCCAGTAAATGGCCACACAGGGGAATAGGGAGCACAAATGATGTTACAAACACAATTTTAAATGCAATTTGAGGTCAATAACTAAGCAGAGTTGCCTATATTGAATTTAGATAGAGAAACGAGATAGAACTTGGGGGTTTGAGACACAGGTAAGGATTTGAGCCTTGGGCATTAAGTGATTGGATCTAATTACATTCATAATCTTCCTGGTGACTGGCTCTCAGCATGAAAAGATACAGGTTATGAACTTGGGTTGGACATATGNAGTCTGAGATGTCCACAAGAACAGATCACACTGTCCCACAGGAGACCTTCACTAACCCTTAGGTAGATGGATATGAATTGCCAAAGCAAGTTCTTTGAAGGTATTTCTCTTGAGGGTATTTGGCAATATCTCAAGATATTTTTGTCACAACTGGAAGACATTTCTGGCTTCTGAAACATACATGGCATGGATGCTACTGAGAATTTTGCTGTGTACGTTACAGCCCTTCAAGACAAAGAATTACTCTGCTCAAACTTCAGATAGTGCCCAGGCTGAGAAACCCCATCCTAGTCTCTAATTGTTGAATACACTTGAAGNTCCGCCAGCCAAATAGATCACCTACAACCAGAGTGAGCAGGAATCCAAGTTGTAAGAAACTCAGCTCCCCAAGTTGTATGGAGGAGGAGAGCTTCAAAAGGGTGNCAGGTGTTCTTTCAGCAGCACATACACTAAGGGTAGACTGATAGAGAGAAGACTAGCCCAACCCCTGCACAAGTATGCATGCAGATCTGTGAAGTGTATCATTTGGGGGGAGCTGGTGGGATGGCTCATTTGGTAAAGGTGCTTGCCATTAAACCTGTCAATCTGACATCAATCCCCAGGACCCACATGGTGGAAGGAGAGAACCACCTTCCACAAGCTGTCCTGATGTCCTCACACATATGTGGTACACACCCACAAACATGCACAAGATAAATCACAAATAAATAAATGTAAAACACTATTTTTAAAGAATTACTGGGAGGTGTGCCTGGACAAATCAGCNTCCTTAGATTTCACCAAGGGACTAAAATTGTGTCAGCTCTCTGCTGTTGGTATAACATGTTGGCCCACATCTTAGCTTACTATCTAATGGTAATAAACTCAGACTGTCTCACAGATTGGGTAAGTCTAGGATCTTAGTACTTCTGCCCTAGGTCACTGTGTTTCTGGGCCTTTATAAGTTTGAAAATACCTTGTTTGCTGGTGTAACAAACATTTCAACATTCAACAAGAGATGATATGGATGTTAGAAGCTCACTGGTGTGGACGTTGTACCTCTGAACCTTGTGACCTATTGACTGGCAGCTTCACTCCTCACCATATGGTGCTCACAATAAGAAAACCCAGAGAAACTGAGAAAGAGAGACAGACAGAGACAGACTAGGGAGTTTGTTAACCAGCTTTCTAGTACTATAACAAATACCTGAGACAATCAACTTATAAAGAAACATTTACTTTATTTTACAGTTCACAAGTTTCTTCTCCACAGCAAATCAACTCTATGGTATCTGGCCTGTGTCAAAACACTATATTATAGTGAAAGCATAAGGTACACCTAAATTATTTAGCTAATGTCTGAGAGAGGGCACAGGGAGAAGGCCGTTGGTATTTTACCTTCAAAAACATAGCCCCTGGGCTGGGGAGATGGTTCTGTCACTAAAGTACCTGCCACACAAGCACAAGAACATGAATGTGATCCCCAGTANTTGTATAAAAGCCAAGTGCAAAAGCTCGCATTTGTAACCTTATAACTGGGTGTTGAGAAACAAGCACATCCTTGGCGCTCATTGGCCAGCTTGTCTNGANGAACTAATGGACTTGAGCAAGATATCCTGTCTTAAAACATAAAGTGGAGAGCAATAAAGAAAGATAGCCTGATGGTGGTGGCTCATGCCTTTAATCTCAGCACTCAGGAGGCAGAGGCAGGAGCTCTGAGTTTGAGGCCAGCCTTGTCTACAGAGCCAATTCTAGGACAGCGAAGGNTACACAGAGAAATGCTGTCTGAAAATAAACCAAAACATAAAAAAATTAAATTAAATATTTTTAAAAAGGCACAGTCCACAAAGGCTTCTCACACTCTGGTTACCTCAGTGCTTTGCATCCACCTATCAAACATTAGAAAAGAATGCTAACTCCAGCCTACACTCAGGGAAAGAGAAAGTAGGCTCTACGTCTTGGAGACTCTATCTCTCTGCTAGGGATTTTTTCCCCTTGGGGGTCAATGTTTGACATCTGGCAAACCAATGTGTTGACTCAGCTGGGGTAATATGTGACCTCTCAACAGTCTTAACAGCAAAGTGNCTAGGTGTATAANTGATGCAGGCCTGGTTTTAGAACAGTGGNTATCAACCTTCATAATTCTGTGACCCTTTAATAAAGTTCCTCATGCTGTGGTGACCCCAACCACAAAATTATTTCATTGCTACTTCATAAAATTGTAATTTTGCCACTGTTATAAATNGAACTGTAAATATTTGATATGTAGGACACCTGATATGCAACCCCCAAAGGGGTCAAGACCCACAGGCTGATAACCACTGTCATAGTGTCGTAGAGATAAAGTAGTTTATTCCATCTCTAACATAAGTCCTTTAAGAAAGTATGGATTGGGGACTGTGTGTCCAAACTACAAACAAAAGAAATCAATCAGCTCTTTCAGCAAGGAGTTAACCCATTGTATCCACAGCCCTTCACTCTCTGTGGTCAGTAGTAACTAGCTTTTCGCTGAGAAGTTGGCTTCTAATATCAGTGATTTTTGCTAGGAGAAACTGGTGACAGTGCCTTACTTTGGCAGTGACAGTTAGTTTACCAAGGTCTAATGAAAGCTCTCAACTTGGACTGCTTGAATTTGCATCTTCTCAGCTCTCTATTTGAACTTTGATCTCTCTTCAGGACCCCAAGCACAGATTTGTGGGTTTCTCTGGAGCTCTTCTGTTACTCCTCCCAATGTGGCTATATTGAATGAATCATCTTTTTCTGCTTTCCACTTGAAAAAAAACAGCTAAATAGATGAATAAATGCTTGAATTTTTTCTGGAATATTAACTTATTGCTGTTCTTATCTTCTAGAGTAATTTTCTTTGTACCTAACATTATAGATTTTACTTACCTCAAATACTCATTGTTAGTAAATGACATGGTAATTTGTTATTCACATTGCTTCCAGCCANGAGTTTTAAAGCTTTTTCTTCTCCCTGGACTTCAGTATCTGAAATTAGCTTGAGTCAATGTTAGACTAGATAAGTTTGAACTGTGCCTTACCCACGAACAGTGACAATTATCATCTGATATGCACCAACTTCTCAACANACGTTATTCCCCTTTGAACTNCATGCCTGGGGAATACTGGAGAGTTAGTATCTGGACTGGTATTGGTATTCTGATTTGTATGGAAAAGACTTCATCAAAAACAACTGCTCAAAGGAGAAGTGGCCTATGACATTGTATTCCACCCTGATTGAAATGCCCACAAGGATCTCTATCTTTCCACTGAAATAAACTTCCTCCTGGAGTGACATGTCAACCCCCAAGCATGCCAGGCTGAGCGTAGGCATAGGCTTGGGGCATCTCAAGGGCTTGCCATAGAAGTGCATTTCAATTACATGTACTGACCATATGAGGCTTATTTGTGAAGTGCAACATGATGTTGGCTCTGCCTTCCCAGTCTCTACAGGCTACATAAGTGGTTGCTCAGCTTCCTCATGGAGTCTCAGGTGACCAACTGTAATGGAGTCCAGTCAAAGGTACCATATTGTTCTGTGTTANATTCTCACTAACAGATCGTTGTCTACTACTTCATTTCCTTGGGTTAATGTTAAAAGCAGCAACATGTGAAAGAGGGCAAGGCTATTTCAGAATTTTTAAGTTAAAAAAAAAACTAAAATCAAATTACACATCTCTACCAGAAAGTAAGCCAACACCATCAGTATTACATCATTCCAAAAGGGACTCATGCTGAATTGAAATACTAGAGTCATTACCATTGAAGTACAAGGAATTACAAACCCCTCTCTTACTGGAATATAAAATAATCCCTTTGAAATAAGCAGTTATCTCATCATTATAGTGCAACAATATACAGACCCAGGAAAGAAGTTGCATGTATTGAAGACCCAGCATAGTTTAAGACTGTGACACTGGAAATGACTCATTTTTCTAAGTGCAGCTATTAACTAAGTGACATGTACATCAGCAACTGAAAGCCTTGCAGCCTTCAGAAAGTCCAAACCTGAACAAAGAGATCCTATTCCCAAGTATCAATCAGTGGTGAGATGAAAACTGTCCTGGATGCTAAGTAACCCGGAGTTATCAAATGTTGCCATGAACAGCATTTCCATGATGTACATGGCTGATTGTACGGCTCATGTCTGAATGCCATAAATAGGATTAAATTGAAAGTCACCTAAGGGCAAAGCCATCATAGGAGATCAGTCTAACTGTGACGGTATGGTTTCAACCTTACCAAGAATATGGCATTCACTAANTTTGATCGGTTTAAATTGGATTTCCTCAACAAGTCGGTTCTTCTATTCTCTGCATGCCTTCATCTTTTACTAAGGGACAGTGATGAACATTGTTTATGGTAGATGATCTTAAAGCAAACACGTGGCCTCAACAACCCTACAAGTCTGTAATCTGGTCACAGCCACTGAGAGTTTGTTTGAACAATTTTTTTTCCAAGCAACTTGGAGCCTGCAAAGGCTTGGAGTGGCACAAAGAAATTAAATCATTCAGGTCACTCAAGGTTGGTGAACAAAATGTGATATCTAGCACTCCTGGCACCCACTCTGCAATTTTGACCCATAGTCCATCCCGTTCCTCTGTCTGATCTGTCTAGTGAGCAGCTGTCAAGCATTGAACCAAACCATCCCCTCCCTGCTAAAAATACACAGAGAGGAAGAGAAAGAGATGATGCAGAGTGCTGTGCTGTGCTGTGCGTCCAGGTGCTCCATTCAGTCTCTGGTCTATATTTAGTTCTGACACATTCCAATTGCCATCAAGTTTGCTGACACTTCAGCACAACACAGGAGTCACTGTGTGGGGAGGGGNTGAGGATCATCCCCCACACAAGATTCAAGGGACTAGGTCATTCAGCAGAGAAAGGGTGGTTTTGCAGAGCTGGAAGCTGTNATGGTTTCTTAAGCTACAGAAACATCCTTGGTCAAACACATTATTGCAGTTAGAATTTTTCTAGAAGACTCCAAAAAAGAGCAAATTGGAAAAGTATCACATTCATTGTACAAAAANACGATTTTGTTCTAATATAGATTCCAAATTTTGCTCTTCTTTTAAAGCAAGAATTGGTACCCAGTTCTCTTATTCAATACTATATAATTCCTAAAACAGGAGATTTAGAGATTTACGTGATAAAACATGAATAGTTGACTCTTGCCGTAATAGTTCTCCCAATTTATTGTGAAATTGATCTTCAGCTTTTACATAAAAGCCCTGTATATAATTATGGGATAGGCTGTGATATTTTAATTCATGTATGGTGGTGGTGTTAGAGGAAAGNAGTTGGCACAAGCNTTACTTAACCTTTATTGTTTTAGGAATATTCAAAATCCTGTCTACTATTTTGAATTTAAAAAATAAATTTTCATATACACAGTATAATACACAGTAACTCATAAAATGTTAGTTTAGGTTGCACAGAATTAAAATTATATTTAAACAATGTTTGATACTTATAAAATATCTTCCATTAAACTCATTATATGGAAAGTGAGAAGTTGTCATATACTATCTATAATATTTTATACAGATTCAAGACAATGTGTGATGATTGTGATGGTAACCAAGACCACNTAGAATAGAAATGATGAAGACGACATGATACACTCCAAAAAGAGATTTAAATGAGAAATATTGTTTGGNATCTTGGACTCTGCCAACCAGCAACTCAAAGGACACATCCCCAAGCTTGCACTGGGTTTTTTGCTAAATAGCATGTTGTTCTTAGAGGGAATATTATCACCCCGAGTGGTGTAACTTCAATATATATATATATATTCATATATTTTATATATATTTAAGTAAACATAAAATTGTTTCCCTATAACTTTTCAGACACTCTTAATGCTATTTACCCCCACTATTGCCCTCTATGTTATCCCTCCTCCTTACTCCCAGTTAAAGTTCCCCCCTGTGCCCCGTTTTTCCCACTTATTAGCACTGTGTCATAGTCGTCCCCTCTATGGAGCCCCTTCTACCACCTTTACATGACCCCTTTTACTTTTCCTGGTATCTGTAGCTACTTCAGATTATATACTCACGCCCGACTGTGTGGAGCTAGGATTCACAAATAATAAATATGTAGTGTTTNCCTTTGTAGATCTGGGTTACCTTACTCAGTATAACAGTTTACTAGGTCTACACATTTATCTATAAATTTCAGGATTTCACTTTTCTTTATAGCTAAATAGAATTACATAGGATATGTGGACCACACACAAAAAGAGAGAGAAAGAGAAAAAACAGACATGGAAGTAGAAGCAGTGCTTGCAGAGATGAAGTGGGGATTCACTGGGAGAAGGGAAGAAAGAGGGAATAACAGGAGGGTATGACCAAAGTTCATTTTGGTTTGTGTGTGTGTGTGTGTGTGTGTGTGTGTGTGTGTGTGNAGTTAACCTAAGTGTCTGTAGCTCTCAGGAAGGTATTCGAGGTCTTGGGATCATGTTGGATCCTGTGTTTGAGCACTGGTTAGGGAATTCATTCATTGCTTCGTCCATCTGGAATACCAATGAAATCTGCTTTCAGAATATTATTATATCTATGTGAAGTAAAATGTTCAGACAAGATATTTATTCTCCTAGATGACTCCCAAGGGTGGTCCAAATTAGAATAGCACACACCACTGTTAAACATTTATCATAAGCTGGGGAGCAGGGGGAAAGTGTAGTTCATAAGAAGAGTGTACAGTAGGGTCCAGTTGAAGAACCGCTCAGAGGGTAAAGACAGTGCTGACACACCTGATGACCTGAGGTTGATAACAGTGACCATCATGATGATGGTGAAGAAGAGAACTGGCACCCCCAAGTTGTCCTCTGACTGCTACATGTGCACTGTGGCATGAGCACACCATACACACTGTCTCTTATACACATCTAGATGTGTATAAGAGACAGGTGTGTGTGTGTGTGTGTGTGTGTGTGCATGCCTGTGTAATTTTGAAAGAAAAAAATTAAAAATATTTATTTTTAAATTTTTCACTCTAATCCTAAAGAACTTACTTATAACCCAAATGCCTGTAGGTCTTTCTGTATTTTGGATTAGAATTTCCATTTCAGTTTCCCTTTTTTTATTTTCTCAGAGTGCCTATCATGTCCTATAAATAATTCATATTTAATAGTAATACATTATCTTTGAATCTGTACTAGGAGGTTCCAAACTTGCTAGACTCAACCAAGAAAATTAAAACCTTCAAAAATAATCTTGCCTTGGTTCCAAGTTTAAAGATTCTAATTTAGTCTCAAATATGGTCTGGGCTTTTAAATTAAAAAAAAATTCCAAATGATTCCAATGGACATATTTGGAAATGATTGAGCCAATGCCCTGGGGATGCAACGCAACCATTTCTCAATGTACACTAATGAGTCACATACAAACCATGTGTGGCTACCCTTGGAAGCACTGTGTTCAGAAGCCAACACCAGTGGTGGCTCCTACAAGATTCCTCTAGCCTGTCTGTAGTTTTACTCAACACATAAGACCATATTAATAAACATAAAGTATGGAAGAAAT